>SJYC01076773.1:0-33348 GCA_006408675.1 Madoqua kirkii
TGTATAAAGTTGTCTCTTGTGTTGTTGGAACAAGGTGTTTGCTATGACCAGTGTGTTTTGTTAGCAAAACTCTGGTTAGTCTTTGCCCTGCTTCATTTTGTACTCCAAGGCCAAATTGGCCTGTTACTTCAGGTATCTCTTGACTTCCTACTTTCACATTCCAGTCCTCTATGATGAAAAGGACATCTATTATTTTTGGTGTTAGTTCTAGAAGGTCCTACAGGTCTTCACAGAACCATTCAACTTCAGCTTCTTTGGCTTCAGTGGTTGGGGCATAAACTTGGATTACTGTGATATTGAATGGCTTGCCTAGAAATAAACCAAGATCATTCTGTCATTTTTGAGACTGCGCCCAAGTACTGTATTCTGGACTCTTTTATTGACTATGAGTTTGGCCTGTTACTTCAGGTATCTCTTGACTTCCTACTTTCACATTCCAGTCCTCTATGATGAAAAGGACATCTATTATTTTTGGTGTTAGTTCTAGAAGGTCCTACAGGTCTTCACAGAACCATTCAACTTCAGCTTCTTTGGCTTCAGTGGTTGGGGCATAAACTTGGATTACTGTGATATTGAATGGCTTGCCTGGAAATAAACCAAGATCATTCTGTCATTTTTGAGACTGCGCCCAAGTACTGTATTCTGGACTCTTTTATTGACTATGAGGGCTACTCTGTTTCTTCTAAGGGATTCCTGCCCACAGTAGTAGATATAATGGTCATCTGAATTAAATTTGCCGATTCTCATCCATTTTAGTTCACTGGTTCCTAAAATGTCAGTGTTCACTCTTGCTGTCTCCTGTTAGACTGCTTCCAATTTATCTTGATTCGTGACCTAACATTCCCAGTTCCTATGCAGTGCTATTCTTTACAGCATCAGAGTTTACCTTCACCTCCAGACACATCCACAACTGGGCGTACTTTGTGCTTTGGCTCAGTTTCTTCATTCCTTCTGGAGCTATTTCTCCACACTTCTCCAGTAGCATATTGGATACCTACTGACCTGGGAGGTTCATCTTTCAGTGTTATATCTTTTTGCATTTTCATATTGTTCATTGGGATCTCAAGGCAAGACTACTCAAGTGGTTTGCCATTCCCTTCTCCAGTGGACCACATTTTGTCAAAACTCTCCACCATGACCCGTCTGTCTTGGGTGGCCCTATACAGTATGGCTCATAGTTTCATTAAATTATGCAAAGCTGTGATGAATGTGATCATTTTGGTAGTTTTCTGTGATTGTGGTTTTCATTCTCTCTCCCTTCTAATGGATGAGGACAAGAGGCTTTGCAAGCTTCCTGCTGGGAGGGGCTGGCTGCTCTATATACTGAGGGTTTCACAGATATGCTGAAAATTCCACGTTAGAAATGTTAGAGAAGGAAGTTGGCACTAGCATGCCCTCTCTTCCAAGTCTCAAAATCTCTGATTGGATGGATAGAATTCCATAAAAAGAGTCTGTCTCAGGGATCAGAGGTGGAAAAGATGGTGTTTTTCCAACTTCTTTTTATGCACTTTGGATGAAAGGACAAATAATTGAAATATTTATGCTAAGTAAGGATTTCCCAGTTGGCGCTAGTAGCAGTGAACCCGCCTGCCATGCAAGAGAGGTAGGTTCAATCCCTGGGTCTGGAAGACCCCATGGAGAAGGACATGGCAACCCACTCCATTATCCTTGCCTGGAGGATCCCATGGACAGAGGAGCCTGGTGAGCTACGGTCCTACATAGGGTTGCAAAGAGTCAGACATGACTGATGTGAGTTAGCATGCACACATGCTAGGAAAAGAATTATTAGCTTTTGCCCCCCTGCTCTCAGTATGCACATACACAGACATGCTGCCGTAGGGAAATGGGTTTTTATCTTTGCCCTTTCTCCATTAAGACATCAGATCACTATACAAGTATACTCAATCAAGTCAATGCTTTGTTTGACACTATTAACAAGGCAAATGCAAATGATAGAGGAAACTTGAGAAAGCTTGATTCAACTCTTTTATTTCCAAAATATCTGGAATCCCAAATATGGTTCTACCACCGCATATCAGAAGACAAATAAAGACACCTAGAGGGGGATAACCAGAAGGCCAACAGGGATAAAACGATGGTCACTGGAACCTTGCTGAAATACTGACCTGTTAGCCTTGAAGAGCTCAGGGACACTATAGAAAAATGCTTAAAACCACTTGCTATTTGAATGATGTGAATGTAAATTCCAAAAGGTTAGGGCAATGAGAATCTCTTTAAAACTTTTAATGAGTTAGGTTTAAGACAAATAAAAAGTACATCTTTACAAACCCAATGACTTAGTAAATAAGTAGTCTGTGAAAGAAATCCTCAGAGGAATCCATGGTATTTTATTTATGAGAGGCAGAGTCATAGCCCATGCCTGCTAAGAGAAGCTGATATGTGCCTCAGCTCTCTGACTAGTAGGAGGATAACCTTGCCTTACTCTCTGCTGCTGGGCAGTCTCCTATCCATGACAACTGTTCTGCCCTAAGGGCCTTCCCTGGTAGCTCAGTGGTGAAGAATTCATCTGCCAATGCAGGAGACCCGGGTTCGATCCCTGGATTGGGAAGATCCCCTGGAGAAGGAATGGCAATCCACTCCAGTATTCTTCCCTGGAAAATCCCATGGACAGAGGAGCCTGGTTGGCTACAGCCCATGGGGACACAAAAGAGTCAGACATGACTGAGCGACTTCACTTCACTTCATAGTATTCTTGCCTGGGAAACCTCATGGACAGAGGAGCCTGGTAGGCTATAGTCCATGGGGTCACAAAAGAATCCTAACACAACTTAGTGACTAACCAACAACAACCCTTTCCCTACCAAAGAATGACAAGTCTTATCTTACAAAAAAATGTAGCTTCTAGCAACATTTGTTTTATTTTATCTGATAGTCTCTCTGTATTGAGATTTCAGTCCTCACTAGAATCCAATTTGAATTTTATCTAGTATCACAGGAGAATTGACATAAGAAAACCAAATCCAAGATTTCAGTCACACTGAAGCAGTTTCATTATTTTATTTCTTACCTTCTCTTGGTTTGTAATTGTGGAAGCTTCTCCGAAGTACCTTGAGTGCCTTTATTTCCAGGCCCCATGTGTTGGGAAAACCTAATAGACTAAGCACATCAGTTTGAGTATCTGAGCAAACTTGTTACCAGCTAATTAGTTAAGCCTTCTCCTAAATCTGAAACTTATGCATACACATATTCAGTTTTTTAAAACAGAAGTATAATTGATTTATAATGTGTTAGTTACAGCAAAGTGATTCAGTTCTGTGTGCACTAAGCAAGTCTTTTCAGTTGTGTCCAACTCTTTCTAATCCTATGGACTGTAGCCCACCAGGCTCCTCTGTCCAGGGTGAGTCTCCAGGCAAGAAAACTGGAGTGGGTTGCCATCTGCTTTATACATACATGTAATTTTTTTCAGATTCTTTTCCCTTATAAATTATTACAAGAGAGTTAATGTAGTACTGTGATGGGCAGTAGGTCCTTGTTGGTTATTTCATATACAGTAGTGTGTATCTGTTAATCCCAAACTCCTGATTTTATCCCTTCTCCCTCATTCTCCTTTGGTAACTTAAACTTGTTTTCAAAGTCTCTGAGTCTGTTTATGTTTTGAAAATAATTTCATTTGTATCACTTGTTAGATTCCACATATAAGTCATATCATATTATTATTTGTGCCTAGTTTACGTAGTATTATAATCTCTCAGTTCAGTCACTCAGTCAGGTCCAACTCTTTGCAACCCCATAGATTGCTGCATGCCAAGCTTCCCTATCTGTCACCAAATCCTGTAGCTTACTCAAACTCATGTCCATTGAGTCAATGATGCCATCCAACCATCTCATCCTCTGTTATCCCCTTCTCCTCCTGCATTCAATTTTGCCCAGCCTCAGGGTCTTTTCTAATAGTCAGTTCATCACATCAGGTGGCCAAAGTATTGGAGTTTCCATTTCAGCATCAGTCCTTCCGATGAATATTCAGGACTGATCCCCTTTAGAATGGACTGGTTGGATCTCCTTGCAGTCCAAGGGACTCTCAAGAGTCGTCTCCAACATGACAGTTCAAAAGCATCGATTCTTTGACGCTCAGCCTTCTTTATAGTCCAACTCGCACATCCATACATGACTACTGGTAAAACCATAGCTTTGAGTAGATGGACCTTTGTTGGCAAAGTAATGTCTCTGCTTTTTAATATACTGTCTAGGTTGGTCATAGCTTTTCTTCCAAGGAGCAAACATCTTTTAATTCCATGGCTGCAGTCACTATCTGCAGTGATTTTGGAGCTCCATCAAAAAATAAAGTCTGTCACCATTTCCACTGTTTCCCCATTTATTTGCCATGAAGTAATGCAACTGGATGCCATGATCTTTGTTTTCTGAATGTTGAATTTTAAGCCAGCTTTTTCACTCTCCTCTTTCACTGTCATCAAGAGGCTCTTCAGTTCTTCTTCACTTTCTGCCATAAGTGTGGGGTCATCTGCATAGCTGAGGTTATTGATATTTCTCCCAGCAATCTTGATTCCTATTTGTGCTTCATCCATCCCTGCATTTTGCATGATGTATTCTGCATATAAGTACTCTGCATAAAAGTTAAATTAGCAGGGTAACAACACACAGCCTTCACGTACTCCTTGACATGCTTCCCTTGTGGCTTAGCTGGTAAAGAATTCACCTGCAATGTGGGAGACCTGGGTTCAATCCCTGGATTGGGAAGATCCCCTAGAGAAGGGAAAGGCTACCCACTCCAGTATTCTGACCTGGATAAGGATATTAGAGTGGGTATCCATTATGTGTGGGTGTATATACACACAGACACATCTTTAGCAATTCCTCTGTCAATGGACATTCAGATTGATTGCTTCCATGCCATGGCTATTGTAAATAAGTGCAAACTCTTTCTAAAAACTTCTAGTTAACTGAAAATACTGAGTTTGCATTCCTTTGCCAGCTAACGCACTGAAATAGCATTATTTAGCAGGATCTTCCTCGTGCTTGAGACAAGAAAACAGCACATGTGCCACATGTTTGCACAGCAAGCACAAGATGTCATGCTAGAATTTGCAAATGTGTGCCTTGTGATATGTGCTGTATCATCACTGAGAGAACTCTGAAAGCAAAAGAATACTGTTGGCACTTTTGGATCTTAGTTTTTCCTGGTGGCTCAGATGGTAAAGAATCTACCTGCAATGTGGGAGTCCAAGGGTTCATTCCCTGGGTGGGGAAGATCCCTTGGAGAAGGGAATGGCTACCCACTCCAGTATTCTTGACTGGAGAATTCCATAGACAGAGGAGCCTGGTAGTCTACAGGGTCACAAAGAGTCAGACACCACTGAGGGACTAACAATACAAACATAGGCTGTTTTTTGGTGGGCATTTTTGGTTTCTTAATTATTTTTTAATGGGTATTCAAGTGTCCATAACTTTCACACAGTAAATTAGAAATGTCATGCTGCTGCTGCTAAGTCATTTCAGTTGTGTCTGACTCTGTGCAACCCCATAGACAGCAGCTCACCAGGCTCCGCTGCCCCTGGGATTCTCCAGGCAAGAACACTGGAGTGGGTTGCCATTGCCTTCTCCAATGCATGAAAGTGGAAAGTTAAGTCGCTCAGTCGTGTCTGACTCTTAGCGACCCCATGGACTGCAGCCTACCAGGCTCCTCTGTCCATGGGATTTTCCAGGCAAGAACACTGGAGTGGGGTGCCATTGCCTTCTCCAGAAATGTCATAGCTGTATGCAATGTCAGAGTTGCTGTAGTTTCCCTCTAGGTGTTCTCTGTTATGTGTAAAGAGATAAGTAAAACTAATAATTCAACTCTGCTTTGTGGATTGCCAGTTCCTTATTGGAACTTGTGCTGAAAACCAGCGATTTAAAAGAAAATTATTTCTTCCTGTATTTCCTTCCCAAGAAGTGGTGTAACATTATATTTTGGACTATTGCAGATCTTGCAATGAAAGTTAATGAATTTAAACTCTATTATTCCAAAGATATGCATTAAGTTACTAGCAGGGCTATGAAATTGGATTTTAGAATTTCTATTAAATTGTAATACCACAGTCTCAGTGAAGCACTGATCCCAGCATCATATGTCAGAGAGAAAGTAAGGAAACCACAGAATGTACTCTTATTTTCTGCTGTTACAATGATATTTCTCAAGATTTTTTACTGAGTGTTTATGCGGTATATCCTACACATGTGAGCTTTCACTGACAGAGACATTGCTATTTAGTAACACATTTCAGTCCAAAACTAATTCCTTTTTGGTCAGTGTAAGCCAGAACATTGCTGAGGATAAAATTTGTACTAAAATAACAGGGATTCAGATATGTCAGAATGCTGAATTCTAGACTTGGCACAGTTCAGTATTCCTTTCTTCAGCAAATATTTATTCAAAAACAGCCTTTGAGATATAGTTTGTGTTGCATTGAAAAGTTATTCCCCTGCAAGATGGAGATGGCACTTTGTATTCACTGTCAATGGCACATAATCTTTTCATGGAACTAGCAAATCTCTTGTGTCTATTAATCAGTGTCACACTCTCCAGTGCTATCAAGAAGAATATTTTTATTTTCCTCTTGCCAGGGGACTTTTTGTGACCATGTGAGACTGAACCAACTGGAGAAGACCATTTTTAAAACTTTTCCTTTAATTTCATAATTGTTAAAAGACATGGGTTAAATACTCTGGCAAGAGATAATGGAATTTCTTTTTTTTTTTCCTTTGGGGACTTATATTTTCAAGTCTTTCATTGGATATATGTAGTCATCTTTTGATCTCTAGCAAGCTAAAAATTATCTTCTAAGAAGCCTCATGAAACTAAAAGAGAAAATTTTGAAGCGATTTTCACTACCCTAGTTGAATTAGGACAAAAATAAAAATATACAATGGTTAGAAATTAATAATAAATATTCATAATCTATAGGTTAAACATGATAAAATCTTCAAGTGAAATTAAATATTATAAATACATTAATGTCTCTAAAAGCAATTTATAATTTAATGCCATTCCTATCAGGATCTCAGTGTTTTGGTTTATTTCCCCATGACTTATTTGCTGTTACTGTTCTGTTGCTAAGTTGTGTCCAACTCTTTGCAACCCCAGAGACTGTACCAGCAGCTTTGTGGGCAAAGTGATATCTCTGCTTTTTAATTCTCTGTCATGGTTGGTCATAACTTTCCTTCCAAAGGGCAAGCGTTTTTTAATTTCATGACTGTAGTCACTGTCCACAGTAATTTTGGAAAACAAAAAAATAAAATCTGTCACTACTTCCACTTATCCCCATATATTTGCCATGAAGTAATGAGACTGGATGCCATGATCTTAGCTTTTTCAATGTTGAGTTTCTAGCCAGCTTTTCACTCTCCTGTTTCACCTTCATCAAGAGACTCCTTAGTTCCTCTTCACTTTATGCCATTAGGGTGGTGTCCTCCACATATCTGAGGTTGTTAATTTTTCCCAGCAATCGTGATTCCAGCTTATGATTCATCCAACTTGCATTTCACATGATGTGATTTGCATTGAAATTAAATTAGCAAGGTAACAGTATACAGCTTTGATGTACTCCTTTCCCAATTTTGAACCATTCATTGTCCAGTTCTAACTGTTGCTTCCTAACCCGCATACAAGTTTCTCAGGAGACAGATAAGAATACCAGACCAGATATCGGTCTGGTATTCCGATCTCTTTAAGAATTTTCCACAGTTTGTTGTGATCCACACAGTCAAAGGCTTTCGCATAGTCAGTGAAGCAGATGTTTTTCTGTAACTCCCTTGCTTTCTCCATGATCCAACAAATGTTGGCAATTTGATTTCTGATTGCTCTGCCTTCTCTAAACCCAGCTTGTATATCTGGAAGTTATCAGTTCACATATTACTGAAGGCTAACTTGAAGGATTTTGAACATAACCTTACTAGCATATCAAATGAGCACAATTTTATGGTAGTTTGAACATTTTTTGGCATTGCCCTTTGGGATTGAAATTAAAACTGATTTTTTCCTGTCCTGTGGTCACTGCTGTGTTTTCCACATTTGCTGGCATATTCAGTTCAGCACTTTCACAGCATCATCTTTTAGAATTTTAAAAAGCTCAGCTGGAATTCCATCACTTCACTAGTTTTGTTCATAGTAATGCTTCCTGAGGCCCACCTGACTTCAAGTTCCAGGATATCTGGCTTTAGGTGATAGTTCCTCTGTGTATTCTTGCCACCTATTCTTATTCTCTTCTGTTGGGTCCTTACCATTTCTGTCCTTTTTCATCCCCATCTTGGCATGAAATATTCCCTTGATAGCTCTATTTTTTTTGAAGAGCTCTCTGGACTTACCCATTCCATTGTTTTCCTCTATCTCTTTGCATTGTTCATTTAAGAAGGCCTTCTTATCTCTCCTTACTGTTCTCTGGAACTTTCTTTTTATGTTTTCCTCCAATGTTTTATATGCTTACTTTTATTAACTGCAGTTTTAAGTTTCATCTTATATTGGAGTATTGTTGTTGTTCAATCACATAGCTGTGTCTGACTCTTTGTGACCCCGTGGACTGCAGCATTCCAGACTTTCCTGTCCACCACTCCCCCAGTTTGTTCAGACTCATGTCCTTTGAGTCGGTGATGTCATCCAGTCATCTCATTTTATGTTGCCTCCTCCTCCTCCTGCTCTGTCTTTCCCCGAAATACGATCCTTTCCAGTGAGTCAGCTGTTCACATCCGTGGCCAAAGTATCGTAGCTTCAGCATCAGTCCTTCCAGTGGATATTCAGGGTTGATACCCTTTAGGATTTATTGGTTTGATCTCTTTGCTGTCCAAGGAATACTTAAGAGTCTTCTTGAGCAACACAATTCAAAAGCGTCAGATCTTCAGTGCTCAGCCTTCTTTATGGTCCATTCTTTTATCCATTCATGACTACTGGAAAAACCATAGCTTTGACTATACAGACCCTTGTGGGCAAAGTGATAACTCTGCTTTTTAATATTCTGTCTAGGTTGGTCATAGTTTCTCTTCCAAGGAGCAAGCATCTTTTAATTTCATTACTGCAGTCACTATGCACAGTGATTTTGGAGCCCCAGAAAATAAAATCTGTCACTGTTTCCACTTTTTTCCCCTGTTGTTTGCCATGAAGTGATGGGACTGGATGCCTGGATCCTAGTTTCTTTAAAGTTGAACTTTAAGCCAATTTTTCCACTCTCCTCTTTTACTTTTATCAAGAGGCTATTTAGTTTCTCTTCACTTTCTGTATTAGAGCAGTGTTATCTGCATATCTGTGATTTTTTATATTTCTCCCAGCCATCCTGACTCCAACTTGTGCTTCACCCACCCTGACATTTGCATGATGTACTCTGCATATAAGTTCAATGAGCAGGATGACAATATACAGCCTTGACATACTCCTTTTCCAATTTGGAACCAGTCCATTGTTCCATGTCCAGTTCTAACTGTTTCTTGACCTGCATACAGGCTACTCAGAAGGCATGAAAGATGGTCTGGAACTCCAGTCTCTTTAGAGTTTTCCACAGTTTATGATTCACACAGTTAAAGGCTTTAACATAGTCAGTGAAACAGAGGTAGATGCTTTTTCAGAATTCCATTGCTTTTTCTATAATCCAACAGATGTTGGCATTTTGATCTCTGGTTCCTCTGCTTTCTCTAAATCCATCTTGAATATCTGGAAGTTTTCAGGTCACGTACTGTTGAAGTCTCGCTTGGAGAACTTTGAGCATTACTTTGCTAGTGCGAGAGATGAGTGCAATTGTGTGGTAGTTTAAACTTTGTTTGGCATTGCAGTGAAAACTGATCATTTCCAGTGCTGTGGACCACTGCTGAGCTTTCCAAATTTGCTGGTATATTGAGTGCAGCACTTTAACAGCATCATCTTTTAGGATTTGAAATAGCTCAGCTGGAATTCCATCACCTCCACTAGCTTTGTTCGTAGTGATGCTTCCTAAGGGCCACTTGACTTCACACTCCAGGATGCCTGGCTCTAGGTGAGTGATAACACCATTCTTTCACAGCATCATCTTTCAGGATTTGAAACATTTCCACTGGAATTCTATCACCTCCACTAGCTTTGTTCATAGTGATGCTTTCTAAGGGCCACTTGACTTCACACTCCAGGATGCCTGGCTCTAGGTGAGTGATAACACCATCATGATTATCTGGGTCATAAAGATCTTTTTTGTACAGTTCTTCTGTGTGTTCTTGCCACCTCTTCTTAATAGTTTCTGATTCTATTTGGTCCATACCATTTCTGTCCTTTATTGTACCCATCTTTGCATGAAGAAACTGAGGTACAGGGAATTAAGGAATCTCTCTGGTGACACAAAGAGGTTTTTCACTCTCCTCTTTCATTACATCAAGAAGCTCTTTTGTTCCTCTTCAATTTCTGCCATAAGAGTGGTGTCATCTGCATATCTGAGGTTATTGTTATATCTCCCATTAATCTTGATTTCAGCTTGTGCTTCATCCAACCCAGCATTTCACATGATGTACTCTGCATATAAGTCAAATAAGCAGGTTGATAATATACAGCCTTGATGTATTTCTTTCCCAATTTGGAACCAGTCAGTTGAGTGCAGCTCTTTAACAGCATTATCTTTTAGGAGTTGAAATAGCTCAGCTGGAATTCCAGCTGGCTTTGTTGGTACTGGAGTATAGTTTATTATTCACTCCAACTATATTGGAGTACAATTGATTAACACTGCTGTATTAGTTTTGCGTGTACAGAAAAGTGATTCTGTTATATATATAAATGTATCTATCCTTCAAGTTATTTTCTCATTTAGGTTATTACAGTATATTGAGCAGAATTCCTTTTGCTATACAGTATATCCTTATTGGTTATCTGTTTTAAATATAGCAGCATATATATGTCAATCCAAATCTCCCAATTTGTCTCTCCCAACTACCCTACCCCCTAGTAACCCTAGGTTCATTCTTTAATTCTTTGAATCTGTTTTATAAATCAGTTCATTTGTAGCATTTTTTTAGAATCCATATATAAGTGATATATGATATTTGTCTGACTTACTTCACTTAGTTTGGTAATCCCCAAGTCCAACCATGTTGACAAGATTTCATTCTTTAGTGGCCGAGTAATATTCTGTTGTATATATGTACCACATCTCCTTTATCCATTTGTCTATCAGTGAATATTTAGAATGCTTCCTTGTCTTGGAAATTGTAAACCATGCTGCAATTAACATTGGGGTACATGTATCCTTTCAAATCATGGCTTTCTCTGGATATGCCCAGGAGTGGGATTGCTAGATTATATGGCACCTCAATGTTTGCTTTTTTTTTTAAGGAACCTCCATAATGTTCTCCATAGTACCTATACCAATTTATATTCCCATTGACAGTGTAAGAGGATTCCCTTTTCTTGCCACCCTTTCCAGCCTTTAGAGTTTGCAGACATTTTGATGAAGACCATACTGAGTGCTGAGAGGTGATATCTCAATGTAGATTTGATTTGCATTTCTCCAATAATTAGCAATGTTGAGCATCTTTTCATGTGCCTCCTCACCATCTGTGTATCTTTTTTATAGAAATGTCTGTCACGTCTTCTTCCGATTTTTTGTTTGGGTTGTTTTTTTTGACATAGTTGCATGGGCTCTTTATTATTTTTTGAGATTAATATCTCTTTTCTATTCTCGATTTGCAAATATTTTTCCTATTCTGTGGCTTGTATTTTCATTTTGTTTATGGTTTGATGTGCAAAAGGTTTTGAGTTAATGAGGGTCTATTTATTTTTATTTCTATTACTCTAGAAAAATATATATATTGCCTATGTTTTCTTAGGGTTTTATAGTATCTATCCAGTTTATATTTAGGGCTTTAATCCATTTTGAGTTCATTTTTGCATATGGTGTTAAAGAATGTTCTAATTTCATTTTTTAACATGTAGCTATCTAGTTCTCCCAGCACCATTTATAAAGAGATTGATTATTTTTTCTCCATTGCAAATGCTTCTCTCCTTTTTTATAGTTTAACTGACCACAGATGTGGGGGGTTATTTCTCAGCTTTCTACCCTATTCCATTGACCTATATTCCTGTTTCTATGCCAATATCATACTGTTTTGATTACAGTACTTGTGTAGCGTAATCTGAAGTCAGGGAGCCCGATTCCTCCAGCTTCATTTTTCTTCCTCAGGATTGCTTTGGCTATTCAGGGTCTTTTGTGTCTCCATACAAATTTAAAATCTTTTTGTCTAGTTTTGCCAAAAATGACGTTGGTAATTTGATAGGGATTGCATGGAATTTATAGATTGCCAGGCATAGTGTAGTCATTTTGACACTACTGATTCTTCCAAGAACATGGTTTATCTTTCCATTTTTTTCTGTCATCTTCTATTTCTTTCATCAGCATCTGATAGTTTTGAGAGTACAGGTCTTTTGCCTCCTTAGGCAAATTTCTTCATAGGTATTTTATTCGTTTTATTGCAATGGTAAATGTTTCCTTATCTTTCTTTTGATTGGTCACTAACTTTTGATTATTAGTGTATAGAAATGTGTATGATTTTGTGTATTAATTTCTGTGTGTCCTTTAACTTTACTGTATTTGTTGATGAGATCTAGTAGTTTTCTGGTAGCATCTTTAGGATTCTCTGTGTACAGTATCATGTCATCTCCAAACAGTGACTTCAAAAACAAACAGTTTTACTTCTTTTTCAATTTGGATTCCTTTTTTTTTTTCTCTCTCTCTGTGCCATGGCTAGGGCTTCCCGTTCAGTAGAGTTGCTCAGTTGTGTCCAACTCTTTGTGACCCCATGAATTGCAGCACACCAGGCCTGCCTGTCCATCACCAACTCCTGGAGTTCACTCAGACTCACGCCCATAGAGTCAGTGATGCCATCCAGCCATCTCATCCTCTGTTGTCCTCTTCTCCTCTTGACCCCAATCCCTCCCAACATCAGAGTCTTTTCCAATGAGTTAACTCTTTGCATGAGGTGGCCAAAGTAATGGAGTTTCAACTTTACCATCATTCCTTGAGTTTCAACTTTACCATCATTCCTTCCAAAGAAATCCCAGGGCTGATCTCCTTCAGCCTTGCAGTCCAAGGTCTCTTAAGAGTTTTCTCCAACACCACAGTTATATAAAAGTGGTGAGAGTGGACATCCTATTCTTTTTCTTGACCTTCTTAAAAAAAAAGGAAATGTTTTCACCTCTACCCTATTAAGTTTGAAATTTTTGATGCCCTTTATTATGTTTAGATATGTTGGCTCTATACCTGCTTTATAGAGAGTTTTTATCATAAATGGGTGTTGAGGTTTGTGAAAAGCTTTTTTTGCATGTATTTAGATGATCACATGGTTTTTTTTCTTCAGTTTGTCAGTGTGGTGTATCACACTGATTAATTTGTACATATTGAATTGTTGCATCCCTGGGATAAATCCCACTTGATCATGGTGTATGTTCTTTTAATGTGTTGTTGGATTTGGTTTGCTAGTATTTATTGAGGATTTTTGCGTCTGTATTTATCAGTGATATTGACCTGTAATGTCCTTTTTTGTGTGGTATCTCTGGTTTTGGTGTCAGGGTGATAGTAGCATCATAGAATGCATTTGGGGAATGTTATTTCCTCTTCAGTTTTTTGGAATAGTTTCAGAAAGCTAGCTCTTGACTCTTCTCTAAGTGTTTGATAGAATTTGTCTGTGAAACTGTCTGGTTTTGGAACTTTGAGGGGGGGTGGTTTTAATCCCAGTTTCAATTTTGGTATTTGTGTATATTTTCTATTTCTTCCTGGTTCAGTTTTGGGAGAGTATACCTTTCTAAGAATTTATCCATTTATTTCAGAATGTCCATTTTGTTGGCATACAGTTGCGTGCAGTAGTATCTCATGATCCTTTTGTTGACTAAAGAAGATGCACAACTTGAGAGATGTAAGTTAAGTTTTCTTTGGGGCAAAAGGAAGACTGAAGGCTGGAGGCAGCACCTCAGATGGTTCTGATCAACTGTTCCAAAGATGCAGTGAGGACTTTCAATATATAAGGTTTTGGTGAAGGAGGAGTGGATACCATTAAGCTCTCATTTTACAAAAGGCTTTCTGTTAGTCAGTCATGAGGATCTGATGTCATTATGAAGGGATTTAGTGCTTTTCTAGATATGAGGAGATGTAAGGGTTCAGTTCAGTCACTCAGTTGTGTCCAACTCTGCAACCCCATGGACTGCAGCACACCAGGCTTTCCTGTCCATCAGCAGCTCCCGGAGCTTGCTCAAACTCATGTCCATTGGGTTGGTGATGCCATCCAACCATCTCATCCTCTGTCGGCCCCTTCTCTTCTCTCCTTCAATCTTTCCCAGCATCAGGGTCTTTTCCAATGAGTTGGATCTTTGCAACAGGCAGCCAAAGTATTGGAGTTTCCATTTCAGCATCAGTCCTTCCAATGAATATTCAGGACTGATTTCCTTTAGGGTGGACTGGTTGGATCTCCTTGCAGTCCAGGAGACTCTCAAGAGTCTTCTCCAATACCACAGTTCAAAAATAACAATGCAAGGATTGGGGTCATAAAATCTGTTCCTGAAAATATCCAACTATCCAAAGACCTGTCCCACCAGATTCCTTGGAGCAGAGAGTGCCTCACTCCACCCCAACTTCCTCAGCGGGTGTTGAAGGTCAATAGCTACAGCAGCACAGGGTTCAGTCTGAGCAGAGGCTGATGGCAAATGCCTTTGTTCAGTTGTTGACAATGCTCTTGGCTAGTGCCAATTTGTAGTTGACATTTTGTCTTACTGTGGTGTCCATTGTAACTTTTCCAATTTTTAAGTGTTCACAGCACAAGTAAGCACATGGGAAAACCTGTTACTCATGCCACGCACCACTACTCCATGCTCTACCAACCAGCTGCTAATTTTGTTTTGTTTCTTTCTGAAGCAAGCACGTCTCAAAGTTTACTATTCTAAAAGCCTTCTGGGAGAAAAATAGACATACAAAGTTCAAAAATCTTTGAAACAAAAGAATGAAGAACAAAGTCATGCAATGCCCTGTGTCAGAACACTATAGGTCACAATGATCTCAGGAGTATTGTATGGATCTAGGAATTAATACAGAAGGCAAACAGAAAAAAGTATTTTAAAACTAACATTGATTGGAGTTCTCTCTCTTGATACTGGGTTGACTTTGTTCTCTAGGTGAGAAATGAACAAATGACACTGTAATAGAGACCATTTTGCGCACCAGATATCCACGTGCTCCTCTCCATTTCCCAACATCCTTTGCAGTTTGGCTGAGGTCATATAATTAGTTAAGGTCAATGCAATGTATCCAGAAATGATTTAAGCTGCTTCCATACCTTGGTTTTTTAAAACACCCTGCGTAATCTCACAGCTCTTTCCTGTTGGCCGTTGTGAATGTGAATGCTGCATTTTTCAGATGGTAGCTAAAATTTCCAACAGCCTGGATCTCTGAATCACTCGTTAGAAGAGATCACCTTCAGCAAACTGCCTGACCACAGCCTGTGCCAGAAGCAAAAAATAAATACCTATTGCATTTTTTAAAAAAAGATCTTTTTAAAATACATAAAAATGATAAATCTATGTATTCCTGCTTCAGAAAACCAATTTTCAACTGATTTCACTCTTTAAATATTCATTGCCTGTGTTGCATTCAGGTTACTTCAGTCATGCCTGACTCTTTTCAACCCTATGGACTGTAACCTTCTAGGTTCCTGTGTCCATGAAATTCTGCAGGCAAGAATACTGGAGTGGGTTGCTGTGCCCTCCTCCAGGGGATCTTCCCCACCCAGGGATCAAACCTGCACCTCTGACTTCTTCTGCATTGGCAAGCGGGTTCTTTACCACTAGCGTCACCTGGGAAGCTCATTCATCACCCATTCGGTTTTAAAATTATCATTAAGAAAGCAGCAGCAGTGTGTTTTAAAACACATGGTTATCAGACCTCACATGTGGTGGGGGGGGAAATCCAAACAAGAAAATAATAAAAAATAACTCCCAAGAAAAGGAAGGCCAAATGATTAATAGTCGGTTCTTCTTTACTAGGTTTTCCAGGGCAATTTTGACAATGATACTCACAGAAAAAACGTCATTGATCCTCCCATCTATGCACGGCACATAAGGATCCTTCCTTGGTCCTGGTATGGGAGGAT
Organism: Madoqua kirkii; assembly: GCA_006408675.1. Classification (NCBI taxonomy): domain Eukaryota; kingdom Metazoa; phylum Chordata; class Mammalia; order Artiodactyla; family Bovidae; genus Madoqua; species Madoqua kirkii. The sequence continues at coordinate 16,093 of SJYC01076773.1, forward strand.
CACACTGAGGTCGGAGCTGCTGGGCTGCACAGAGGAAGAGTGAAGAGACATCACAGGCCTCCGCTCTATTTTCCTTAAGTATCTCCATGGAATGAACTCTGCAAAATCTATAGGAAACTGAACAGGATTTTTCATGAAAAGTGCTCAAATTACGGTAGGCCACTAACTGTCTTCTTAAGGAGGTCTAAGCCTGCCTTTTCAATGGTTTAATTTGATTTTTATCGTTTAAATTCCTTAAGCAACATCACATTAACTGTGAATTAGTTTTTTCATTGTTCTCTTATTCATACGAGCTGAAATGTATTAGGCAAAGAAAGTAGCACTCCTGATAGCAAGGGTAAAACAGTCTTATAGTTATTAAATAAAAGCAAGAGTTGTCAGAGCTTCCGTGATCAATACTGAACTTATAAAAAGAATACTGCAATGTTAGCAATAAGTTTTGTCCTTCTGTAATGAGTCTATATAATCCTAATTATTTTCCGGTGCCTACCAAACACTGTCAGTGTTTGTAATCGAATTTTGAAGATGAATCTGTAACATGCAGTACTAATTGATATTGTAATTTTCATTTGACTTTTATTTCTAATCAGATTATATGATCTTACTTTCTGTGCTGTTCTATGTTCTATATATTATATACTGCCTGGATAAGTTCATATTTTTCCCAGTTGACTTTTGTCCTATTATTTGTCTAAAAAAGTATGCTTGTGTGTGTGTGTATATATATATGCACATACACACACATACATGTGAAACAGGATTGAATATCAGTAGATTGAGCATATTTAATATCAGTAGATTAAATCTGCAACTCTTTGGTTTTTGAAGGAAGCTGTAACTATGTAATCTTCAAATACTTCCTTAATTAAAGACCCCAGTACTACCATCTTGCAAAATAAACAACAAAATCCCATTATGTTTCTTTAAAGCAAAATTGAAATCTTTGTTTTGTTGGTATTTACAAATAGTCTTATCTTCACTTTAATAGAATAATTATTTGTCTATTTAAAATAATTTTTTAGCATACAAATATTGACATAGTACTGCATAACTTGGCCAAGCATACTCATCATTTCTTTGTTCATCTCTGCATTTCCTGTGAAACTAGAATTTTATTGAGGTTTGAAACGTGATGGTTTCTCAGGAAAGCACAATGTGTAGATATTTGTGAGGAGAAAAGTATTTACTAATGGCAAAGTAGTCAACCATTTTCAAGGTAAAAATTGATTTCTATTTATTTTGCTTCAAAAGTCCTGAAAAAAATAAGCAATTATCATAACAATTTGTTATTGATAATGGAGGTTTCATTGACATTCTCACAAATTAAAGTTCTCACTGCCTCCATGAAAGTCCTCAACATCTAATTTATAAGCTTTACCAGTGTTTGTTTTTTTAAGGCTTAGACACAGAATTATTGGAGTTTTAAATTAAGGGTTCTGGAAAAGAAAGTATGGTATGTGTACAAAGCTTTGAGGTCCTGTGCAACACTAAGTTGTTTTCTTTTTCGTTATTATTTGTGCAGTATAACAAAACCCCCTAGACTGTTACTGTCTTGTCTGTCCATGTGTTAACAGCATTTCTTGATGATGTATATATGGAGTGGTCTTCAATCATAGTGATGATTTATAAGGAGAAAGTCAATCATAATGGCATTTTTAATAAAAGCAAAATTAGGACTGGCTGGCCACATATTTGGCCTATGCCTACATGCTTTCTACTTCAGACTCTATTATAAAATTGTTAACTTGAAGCATCTGAAATGGTGATCAGTTTTTAGCATATTTTTTAAAAAAGGCATTGCCATGTCATCAATAACATCTTCCTAAGATAGCTTTAAATTAGGAGTATAACTGTATTTAATTTACTAAATGGTGAGATATCACAAATAAATACTTTGGGTCAAAGGTATATACACATTTATTTTGCAGCCAATGGCCCTTGTTTCTTTAAAGATTTACTGTCTGGCCGAACTCTCCCTTGTAGGTTATGCACAATTCTTGATTCTCTACAGAGTGTATTTTTAAAGTTATGAGTAATTTTTTGCAATGTTTACTTTCTCAGAGTTATTCATTGCTTCTTATGATGTTTTATTTTATTGGTAGTTTTAAAAATATATATTTTCAAAGAGTTTGCTAAAGTGTTGTTACCTTTTATTAGAAGTGCATAGAAATGGCTTTTGCTTCTTTGTGCATTTTCTCTCTTCTGTATATGCTTTTCACCTCTTTACCCCACAATGCCCCCAGATTAATGACAATAAAGGGATTCCCTGTAGAAATGTATTGTGAGGTAGTATATAGCTTTTGTGTAATTTCTATCAATGACATTAAAGTGAAGCAGATTTATTCTGTTTAAATTCACAGTAAAGCAAGTAAAACCTCATAAGCACAAGGCACAGAAGAATCACCTAGCCTTCACCATGAGTAACTATAACGTGCTAATTTTATAATCTATGAAATTATAATTTTAAACATTTCTAGTATATCTGTCTTATTAAAAGCATTTATCATAATCACTAATTCTAGTTTTAGGGTTGACTTTCTCTTTCTGAATGGCTTCATAAAGGTTTATGTGAATTTTGAAGACTTAAGGTACTAATGATTGTATCTTTGCTAATCAACAAAATATGAAATATAATATTCATTGCTGGCGTCTGATGTGTCAGTAAGTACAGAAATAAGTAAGATACAAATAACCTTTGCAAACTTTCAAGTTGTGTAATATTCCAATGTTGGGTTTTTTCTTTGTAATATATACTTAAATCATGTAGGATGTTGTAAAATCAGTATGACCTTGTCTAGTCTTCAAAGTTAAAATAAACTTTTGAAAATCTGGGATACTATTGAAGCAGTTGTAATCAAACACATTTGTAAGAACACACAAACTGTCTGAATATGAATATGCACTACTCTTAACTACATGCTGGTTTACTTTTTTTCTTTGTACAGGAAAATTAAAGAAGTACAGAAAAAGGAAATCATAATAGCCTTCAAATGTACATTAATATCCGCCAAATTGGCCTTTGCAAAATTATTAAAATTTGTGCATTTCTCCTGCTTTTAGCTGTGGAAATTTATTGGAATACTAATAACCCAAAGTCTTTTTTTTTTTTGCCTCATGCATAATTAAAGTCTTGTGCTCCAGGATTGATCTGTCTACTGGTAAGCAGACGCTATTGCTGGTATTTCTATTGTTTTTAAGTACATGACTCTCAGGAATATAACGAAGAGATCTAGTCAATAGTAAGCTATCATACAAATGCTACTAATATATCTATCTCTGTCACTCTGCTGCTGCTGCTGCTAAGTCGCTTGTCATGTCTGACTCTGTGTGACCCCATAGACAGCAGCCCACCAGGCTCCCCCGTCCCTGGGATTCTCCTAGCTTCCACTTAAAGAAAATCATAACACTTAGAGTCTTCATAAACCCTGTTTCACCTTCTCTGAAAGTCACTGGTAAATACTGAGTCTGAGAACTTCCTACTTTTTAGATATTTTAAGATTCAAAAAATTTAGGGGAAAAAAATTTGAGATATTAAACATTGACTCCTTAGTTTCAACTTCAATGAATGATCAGCTTCAGTGAATCTGATAATTACATACTAGCTTATTATATATGTTTGTGTACCCATACATTTTCCTATTTAATTGCATTTCAATATGAATGGTTCAGTGGGGTTCCTTTGCTTGCCTGATTTTCACAAACCCAATGTGTTCAAATATAAGCAATTATACGTATTTTTCAATAAGGCCAATAAACTTATGACAACATCTATAGAGGGTAAAATTCAACATCTATACCTTATAAAATTCTGTGGTAACAGAATAATTATTCAACAGAAAATTTTCTACTATGAGGCTTTTGAAATAATTACTGTTTCAAGACACATTTTCAGAGCAGAAAGTCTGATCATACTGAAGTTTGACTTGAAAAATAAGAATAGCTTTATGAATGGAAAATATTCTCTCTATATAACATAAAAATTTAAAACAATCAACACTTCAACTTTGAGTACATGATTTTAATATTTTGGTACAGAAATATTAATTTTTATCATTAGAAATGCCATGCTCTCTCTCTTCCCAAACACTAGTTTGAAATAATATTAACAATAGAGGTAGTATGTTGTTTATGAAAAATACTGTCAAAAAGGTTTCTTTGAGATGCAAAAGAATCCTTTTACCTGAGCAGTTAAAGTGGAGGATTAAACCACTTTGCTAGCTGAGAAATAACTGACCTTGAAAGAGAATGCTGTTATCTGTATTTACAAAGAAAGAATACCAAGTGTAGGTTCGCAATTTTTCCATTGGTTTTGAAAAGGAACTCGGATTCCTTGACTCTACTGCCACCTAAGGGCTATAATTCACATTGGATGTTTCAACACTGCCACCAAATAAAGTATTTTCCACAGTAGGCAAGGAGCACTTACTCAGAGTTATTTCTGTTAGGTGAATTTGGTAGCAGAAATGGGAAAACAGTTTGGGAAAACGGTTTTGGAAAACACTCTTCATTTAGTTATTTTTGCATATCTTGGCAGGAGTTGATTCAGCCATTTGAAAACACTAATGCTGTGGAAATATGGCATAGAGTGTCAACAAATGGTCACCACATGACATGATTAAGCATTGCATATGGTGACTGACTCTAATTTTATTTTACTGCCCTCAAGGGTATGAACCACACTCTTCCATATTTTCCATATTTATGTAAAATCCCCATAGAACCATACATATGCTCACATATTAATGTGTTAATAATGATGATGAATGGTGACATAAGTTCAACCTGCTGCCACCTGGGAAAGAAGCAGAGGCAGTGAGACTGGTGGCTTATTCAAACAATACACCCCCCACAGCCTCTGTGGGAGCAGCTCTGGGAAACTTCCCTAGGCATCAGGCCAAAACGCTGTGGAGGATCAACAGGAAGACAGCTGGGAGTAGTCTCCATGCCTGAGAGAGAAGGAATGCTTGTGGTGAGAAATCACTTAAGTGACCAGTTAAGCAGAGCTTTACCCATATTTTATAATTTTCCCAATTTTTAGAATTTTAAAGATAAAATTAAAAAAAAAAAAAAGACTTGCCTTTCAGGAAGACAACCATAGCGGGCCAACAGCTGAGGCAGAGAGAATTCATACAGCACTTCTCAAGGCCAATGGCAGTTTCCACCTCAGCCTGGAAAAGAATTGAACAGAGGTTAAAGACTGTATATTACAAAGTAAGCACTAAATAATCCACTGCAAGAGTTTAATTTCCTCAGTTCTCAAGTTTCTTAGATAATGACAGATTAAAAAAAAAAAAAAAAAAACAGAAAAAAAACAGTAGAAGCATCCTGCTGTGATCAGAAGTTCATATGTTGGACTCCTCGCCCCGAAATGTGATGGTCTAGCAGGTGAAGACTTTGGCGTATGGCATTAGGTCATGAGGGCGGAATTCTCATGAATGGGACTAGCACTCTTATAAAAGAGCCCGATTAGAGTTCCCCAGCCCATTCTACCAAGTGAAACACTAGCTGTGAACTTGGAAGCCGACCCTCACCAGAAAGTGACCATGCTGGTATCTTGAACTTAGACTTACCAGCCTCCAGAACTATGAGCAATGAATTTCTGTTGTTTATAAGCTACCTAGCCTATGTTTTGTTATAGCAGCCTTAAAGGACTAAGACACATCCCAAAAAGGAATCTGGTTTTAGTGGTATAAATACCTGGATAATCTGTTGGGGATGTGCACTTCTAAACAATAGCAAAATGTTTTTCAGATTTCCAACGAAGAGAAATTGGTAGGTTAGGACTAGTATTTGATTTTTTAAGTAAATACATTGTGGGGTGGGGGGCAGAATGACTGTATTGTTAAAATTCTTTCACAAAGCATTATTATTTCAGTTATAATCCTATGTATACATCTGTCCTGGTCACCATGCTCATTATTTTTCTTCCTCTTATATAGCAGTTGAAGTTTGAAAACCACTGCCCTATGGTCCCGAAATAGCTTTCTAAATGGGTGGCATCTCCTGGCTGCCAGGTATGCTGGGGGCCCTGTGTGAGTTTAAGAGTCAGGTTTAGATGGATCCTGTCGACAGGAGGCTTTTAGGGCCTGGTTGGAGACAGAGAAGGCATGTGGTGCTCCAGGTTTAAGAAACGCTAAGAAAACAAACAAAGATATTACACAGAAAATTGTGTCAAGTTTTCCTATGTGGTGAGCAAAACCCTTTGTCTTTTCCCCCTTAAAATACTTTAATAAGATTGTCTCTCTTCTATTTTGTTGTTTTCTGCTAGGGAAGATGTACCCAGGTATTAAGTACAGCTCAGAGGTGTTTTGTAGCGTGAGCAGAGGCTGCAAGTAGAGACTTGGCACTTGAGAGGCTAAATATACTGCAGATTTATATATCAATTTTTTTCTGCGAAAAGACATTGATGCTTGGTTTTCTTTTTTTTTTTTAAGGATTTTTCTACATTTAAAATGGACTTTAAAACTTCTCTGGCTTAAAAGTCCATAATCTGATCCCCCACCCCCCCAATACCCTTAATCTAACCTTTTAAGCCTGTCTTTCAGAAGCTCATAATTCTGTGCTTGAGAGTTTTCCTGCCTAAACCTAGTATCACAAAACGTATACCCCCAAATGGTAGCATTAGGCCGTATTTCACAACCTGTAAGATATTGAAATCTTTTACTGGAGATATAAAAAAATTTTTTTCTTTCATAAATAATGCTATGGAAACTACTAAATCAATATTAAGAAAAGATTACCCAACCTTTTTAAAAAATCCTTCTTTAAGAGAAATTTAAGAACAATGTAAGTTTCTAAAAATACAAAGATGGAAAGACTCTGACCTTCAGGAGCTCATAGTGTGGAGGATGGGGGTGCAGGGGAGACAAGGAAGCCAACAGTCGTAGTGGGTACTGTGACAGAAATATGCTCAAAGTGCAGAGAACACGGAACACAAGCACTCACACAAGTAAAGGAAGCATGTCAGGCAAAGCACCCGGGCAGGGGGCAGGAACATCAGAACGGACATCAGAACCACCCGCTTTAATACTCCTGGCCCCTGAAAACTATAATTGACTATTCATGACAATTCTAGGAAGAACTGATTAACATTTCCTAGAAGAGGAGAAAGAGAAGCTAAAAGAGGTTAAGAGATTTGCCCAAGGAACACCGCTCTGATCACATCTCCTTCGCACTGCAATGCCCAAATCTGAGGCTATTGAAAATGCGTTTCATTACATACTAGTACTTAACAACAGGAATGATTTGCCTCCAGACAGCTGTCATTACTTTGCAACTTCTTATAGTGTCCTGAATAATTGAAGATACTAGTATTAACTAGTAAGGTTTTGAAATAATTCATTAGTGGATGAGGTGTTGATCATCACATGAATATATGAGGAAAGATCATCAACTGATGAACAACTAATGACTACTGTGAGATATTTGATAGCATCGATTTTTTTAAAAGGAGGATAATAAGCCCCAAATGTCAAAGTATCCACTATCCCAAGGCACAATTAATGGCCTGTCTTCATGTGTAAAGCATGAGACTGTTAAATATAAATGTTTTGATTATTACATTAAGAAAAGTTTGAGAATAGCTTTCAACATATAAAAAGAATCCACATATATTTTCAGTTTTTAAAAAGAATTCCAAAAAACATTCAAAAAAAATAAAGCATAAAACCACCTCTTCTTAAGTTCTGGTACCCAATATCTGTGAGTTGCTTGATCAGAAGAGAAGCTAAGCAGTGAACAATATCTTAGAAAATAAATATGTCTACTAACCCAGTTTAAGGAACCGACATCTTAACAATAAATAGATGGCATTATCTTTTTCATTCCCTGATGATTTTTCAATTAGTAGAATTAGGCGCTTAACCAGTGACTAATAACCCTGTGCAACTTCATGTAATTAAATGAAATTTCTATAACTTGATTTAAATAGTCAATTCTCTGTCAGTGTTTCATCAGTGAAGCAGCATAAGCTGAAAGAATCTCAGACAACTGGAACTAAGGGACCATCAAGTCTGGGATGCATTTGTTTAAATGTTTAATTCCCTAGGTTGTATCCATCCAATATCTAAATGTGTTCAAGAAAAAATAGTATAACCTAAGTGAGTTCTTAATAGTTTTAATGACTAATGAATTTTAACCTCAATATTTGAATTATATCCTTGCTAAAGCGGAAATCATATATTTCTCTAAAATCAGAAAACTGGTAGTTATGGTCTTTTATGACTACCCTGTTTTTTCCCCTTTCACTTTTCTTTAACGTTTTCTTTAAACCGACTCAATATTTTAAATAATCTTCTGAAAATGTTAGGTCTCAAACTGGATAAGGTACACTGACTATAATGAAAAGATTATTTATGATCTTTATCTTGTTTATGCTTTTAGTAGGCTTATTTAACAGTAGCACCTATAAGCCTGAAAGATATTCAATCTGCAGTCTAATATGAGTACCTGATTATCTCTATGCATTTCTGCACATTAAGTTATTCTGAGTCTTGGTTTTGGGCCAATATTCTTTTCCTTATTATACACATTGTCATATATGTATTCCTATTTTCTTTTTAAAACACTGTTTTCATGGTAAATAATGATTTGAAACCTGTGCTGCAGGCACTCTCTCATCTAAGAAATTTATTTAGAGTCTACTGAAGGCAAAAGGACTCATAAAAATATCAAGTGTGAAATTTATGCCCACAACATTTGTGTATGGCCAAATAGATTGTACCATGCACAGAGGAGTCAGGCCAAGAGATATGAGTGAAGGCTGGTATCTAGCCTCTTTCCCATTTGGCAAGCTGAAACCCTGAGGAAGATCTGTCCACACAAAGTGCCTTTGTGTATATCACATTCCCACAAGAGGTACCTTTGCCAATTTTAGTAAGCATCTTATATTCTGAGGGTAGAGGCTTATTAGTTTCACTGCCTGAATACCACTTCTATTAAGCCAATCTTCCAGTATAGGAGACTGTTATTATCTTACATTTTTGTAATATGTTTAGCATATTCTAAATATTTCCTCTGGAGAAGGGAATGGCAACCCACTCCAGTATTCTTACCTGGAGAATTCCATGGACAGAGGAGCCTGGCAGGCTACAGTCCATGGGATGACACCCCAGTATAATCTTAAGTATAAAAGTAAAAATTCCAGATTTTGCTTCAATTTCCTCTCCTCTGTGTTTTAGATCACAAGTTGCACCTAAAATGAGTTTGGAGGTCCTGTTTTCATACCACTTATTCCTGAATTTTAAAATGGCTAAAATAAGGGAGTGGGCACAATGGCTTCTTAGACAGCTCAGTTGGTAAAGAATACTCCTGCAGTGCAGGAGGCCCTGGCGTGATCCCTGGGTTGGGAAGATGCCCTGGAGAAGGGAGAAACTACCCACTCCAGTATTCTGGACTGGAGAATCCCATGCACTGTATAGTCCATGACGTTCCAAGTGTCGGACATGACTGAGCGCCTTTGACTTTCACAATGGCAGAGTAGAAAGACCCTGAGCTGACCTCCTCTCATGAGCAAATGAAAACCACAGCTATCTGCAGAACAACTATTGATGAAAAAGACTACAAAAGACCAGAGAAGATTCTCTGAAACTAAAGACATAAAGAAGGAGCTACAAGGAGATGGGGAGGAGGGACAGACCTGTGATATAATCAAATCCCACCCCCAACAGGTGGGCACCCCACAAACTGGAGAGTGATTATATTGCAGAACTCCCACAGGAGGGAGAGATCTGAGCCCCACCTCAGGATCCCCAGCCCAGGGGTCCAGCATGGGGAAGACAAGCCCCCCAGAACATTTGCCGTTGAAGCCAGTGGGCTTAATTGCAGGAGCCTCATTGGACTGGGGGAGAGACTTCACTCAAAGGGCATCACAATACCCATATGCACCAGATCCCAGAGAAAAAGCAACAATTTTCTGGGAGCCTGACCAGGGAGGCCAGACCCACCTGATGGTCTTAGAGAGTTTCCCAGTGAGCTGGGGAGGTGGCTGTGGCTTACCCTAGGGATTTACACAATGGCAGCAGGCATAGTGGGGAGCATTCAAACACATGAATAGTACTGTTGGTAGCTGCCATCTTGGCTTATCAGCACCAAGACCTGGCCCCACCCAAGAGATTGTTGGTGCCAGTGCTGGGATGCCTCAGGCCAAAAAACTAACTGGATGGGTAGATAGCCCACCCATCAGCAGACAGCCTTCCTAAAGACTTTTTGAGTTCACAGCTGCCTCTAGACATGCCCCGAGACCCAGTTCTGCCCACCAGAAGACTAAGGCCCAGCTTTACTCACCAATGAGCAGGGACCATCCCTGCCCAAGAAGAAGCTGCAACCACTAGACCAATATCACCACTAGGGCACACAAGAAGCACCGAAACTATGATCCCAACAACCTGCGGACTGAGCCTGCCAACAGCAAGCTAGACCCTATCCTGGGACTAGCTGGGCCCCAGCCTTGCCCACTAGCGAGCCAACACAACTTTCATGATACCCAGGACTCCAAAGCCAATTGTGTCAGGAACACTGCACCCCCAAAACCAACAGTCTGAAATGAGCGCAGAGACCTGTGGGCCCTGCAGCCAGACTCCAGGAAGCAGCTCTGCCTGCCAGTGGGCACAAACCCCAGAATCTTAGAACTCTGATTCCATCCTCCGGTGAGCCAGCACTAGTCCCAGAGCCACGAGGCTTCTACAATCAGATATCTCATGACCAGGACCTACTAAACAGAAACCAGCGGCATCCACAGAAGGCAGGGCCTGGCAACCAACTGGACTATGGGCCAACCAAGCCTGCCAGACCACCCACATAGACAGTTCACCACAACAGAAGGACCCACACAACTCCATAGAACATACTGCTTGGGTGATGAGAGGGAAGTGAACTGCTAGGATGCATAGGACGTCTCCTATGGAAGACCACTTCTCCAAAGTTGAAAAATGTAACTAACCTGCCTCATACATAAATATATGAATAGAAACTTTGATAAAATAAGGCAGCAGAGGCAAATGTTTTAGAAAAAGGAACAACATAAAACCCCAGAAGAACTAAGGGAAGACAGGCAATCTACCCAAGAAAAATTTCAGATTAATGATTGTAAAGATTATCAAAGAACTTGGGAGAAGAATGGATGTACAGAGCAAGAAGTTAGATTTTTTAAACAGAAAATGTAACAAACAATCAGAGATGAAGAATACAATAAATGAAATGAAAAGTATACTAGAAGGAATCAATAGTGGACTAAACGATTCAGAAGAAAATATCATAGTCTACTGTGTTATTTAAGGCTGGTGTTTCCTTATTGATTTTCTGGAATAATCTGGATGATGTGGGGTTTTAAATTTCCCTAGGTTTATTGTATTACAGTTGATTCCTCCTTTATATCTGTTAATATTTGCCTTCTCTATTGAATTCCTCCTATGTGGGAATATATTAAAATGATCATGCACCATAATCAAGTGGGAATTATCCCAGGGAGGCAAGAATATTTCAATATCCACAAAAATCAGTGTGACACACAACATTAAAAAAATTGAATAAAAAATGTATGATTATCTCAATAGGTACAGAAAAAGCTTTTGATAAAATTCAACATCCATTTATGATAAAATCTCTCCAGAAAGTGGTAATAGAGAACATACCTCAACACAATAATGGCCGTGTACAGCAGGCCTACAGCTACCATCAGACTCAATGGTGATGAAAAGCTGAAAGCATAGCTTCTAAATCTCAAACAAGACAAGGATGCCTACTTTTGACACTTTTATTTAACATAATTTTCCAAGTCCTTGCTACAGCAATTAGAGAAGAAAAAAAAAGGAATCCAAATTGGAAAGGAAGTAAACTATCAAATGTTTGCAGATGAAATGACAACTACACAGAGAAAATCCTAACGACACCACCAGAATACTATTAGAGCTATTAATTAATTCAGTAAAGTTGCAGGATATAAATTTAATATACATAAATCAGTTGCATTTCTATACACTAACAAAGAAATGTCAGAGAAATTAAGGAAACAATCCCACTTACCATCACATCAAAAAGAATAAAATACCTAGAAATAAACTTAACTACAGAGGCAAAAGACCTATATTCTGAAAGCTATAAGATACAAATAAAAGAAATTGAAGATCACACAAATAGATGGAAAGGTATATTGTGTTCTTGGATAGGAAGAACCACTATTGTTAAAATGGCCATAGTATGCAAAGCAGTCTACAGATTCAATGCAGTCCCTATTTCTTTATTTTAATTGAAGGATAATTACTTTACAACATTGTGGTGATCTTTGCCATACATCAGCATATCACAGAATAATTTTAAAAACTTTTTATGGAAAAACAAAAGACCGCAAATAGCTAAAACAATATTAAGAAACAAGAACAGAGCTTTAGTAATCACCCTTTATGATTTTAGACTTCACTAGAAGACTACAGGGATCACAAGAGTATGATACTGATAAAAAAAAAAAAGAGAGAGAGACACATGGGTCAGTGGAATAGGACAGAAAGCCCAGAAATAAGCCCACACACTTATGGTCAATTAATCTGGAACAAAAAAGGCAAGAAAATAGAATGGAGAAAAGATAGTCTCCTTAGCAGTGCTGCTGGGAACACTAGACAACTGCATGTAAAAGAATGAAAATAAAACATTGTCTAACATCATACTCAAAAGATAAAATGTATTAAATGCCTAAATGTAAGACCAAATAGTATAAAACTCATAGAGCAAAGCATAGGTATACCTTGCAACAAGAGTTTTTGGATTCATCTCCTACAGTGAAATTCAGATCAATCACAATTATGTCTACTACTGTGGGCAAAAATACCTTAGAAAAAATGGAGTGGTCGTCATAGGATGAAATGCAGTATTGGGTGCAGTCTCAAAAATGACAGAAAGATCTCTGTTCAATATCACAGTGATCCAAGTCTATGCCCCATCATTAATGCCGAAGAAGCTGAAGTTGAACAGTCCTTTGAAGATCTTCTAGATCCTACAAGATCTTCTAGATTACCCCCCCAAAAAATGTCCCTTTCATCCTTTTTATCATAAGAGACTGGAATGCAAAAGTCAAGAGATACCTAGAATAACAGGCAAGTTTGGCCTTGGAGTACAAGATGAAGCAGGGCAAAAAGTAACAGAGTTTTGCCAAGAGAATGCACTGGTCATAGAGAACACCCTCTTTCAACAACACAAAGAGACAACTCTACACACGGACATCACAAGATAGTCAGGACCAAAATCAGACTGTTTATATTCTTTACGAGAGAGGAAGGAGAAGCTCTATACAGTCAGCAAAAACAAGACCTGGAGCTAACTGTGGCTCAGATCATGAGCTCCTTATTGCAAAATTCAGACTTAAATTGAAGAACATAGAGAAAACCTCTAGGCCATTCACGTATGACCTAAATTAAATCCCTTATGATTATACAGTGGAAGTGACAAATAGATTCAAGGGATTATATCTGATGCCTGAAGAACTATGGATGGAGGTTGGTAACACTGTACAGGAGGCAGTGATAAAAAAACATCCCCATGAAAAATAAATGCAAAAAGGCAAAACAGTTGTCTGAGAGGGCTTACAAAGAGCTAAGAAAAGAGAAGTGAAAAGCAAAGGAGAAAATCAAAGATATACCCATCTGAATGCAGAGTTCCAAAGAACAGTAAGGAAAGATAAGAAAACTTTCCTAAGTGAACTATGTAAAGAAATAGAGGAAAACAGTAGAATGGGAAAAACTACAGATCTCTTGTAGAAAATCAGGAGATACTAAGGGAACATTTCATGCAAAGATAGGCACAATAAAGGACAGAAATGGTATGGACCTAACAGAAGCAAAAGATATTAAGAAGTGGTGGCAAAAATACACAATAGAGCTATTTTAAAAAGATCTTAATGACCTGGATAACCATGAAGGGGTGATCATTAACCTAGAGACAGACATCCTGGAATGTGAAGTTAAGTGGGCCTTAGGAAGCATCACTATGAACAAAGCTAGTGGAAGTGGAATTCCAGTTGAGCTATTTCAAACCCCAGAAGATGATGCTGTGAAAGTGCTACACTCAATATGCCAGCAAATTTGGAAAACTCAGCAGTGGCAACAGGACTAAAAAAGGTCAGTTTTCATTCCAATCCCAAAGAAACGCAATGCCAAAGAACAACTGCACTCATCTCACACGCCTAGGAAAGTAATGCTCAAAATTCTCCAAGCAAGTCTTCAACAGTACTTGAACCAAGAACCTCCAGATCTTCAAGCTGTATTTACAAAAGACAGGAACCAAAGATCAAATTGTCAACATCCACTGGATCATAGAAAAATCAAGAGAGTTCCAGAAAAACAGCTACTACTGCTTCATACACTATGCTAAAGTCTTGGACTATGTGATCACAACAAACTGAAGAATATTCTTCAAGAGATGGGAATACCAGACCACCTTATCTATCTCCTGAGAAAACTGTATGCAGGTCAAGAAGCAATAGTTAGAACTGGACTGGAAACAATGGACTGATTCCAAATTGGGAAAGGAGTACTGTGTACTGTCACTCTGCTGATTTAACTTATATGCAGAGTACATTATGGGAAATGCAGGGCTGAATGAAGCAGAAGCTGGAGTCAAGATTGCTGGGAGAAATATCAATAACCTCAGATATGCAGATGACACCACCCTTATGGCAGAAAGTGAAGATGAACTAGAGCGTCTTGATGAAAGTGAAAGAGGAGAGTGAAACAAGCTTAAAACTCAACATTCAAAAAATGAAGATCATGGCATCCAGTCCCATCACTTCACAGCAAATAGATGGGGAAATGGAAACAGTGACAGTCTTTATTTTCTTGGGCTGCAAAATCACTGTGGATGGTGACTGCAGTCATGAACTTAAAAGACACTTGCTTCTTGGAAGAAGAGTTATGACCAACCTAGACAGCATATAAAAAGTAGAGACATTACTTTGCCAACTAAGCTCCATATAGTCAAAGCAATGATTTCTCCAGTGGTCATGCATGGATGTGAGAGTTGGATTATATAGAAGGTTTAGCACCGAAGAATTGATGCTTTTGCTTTTGAACTGTGGTGTTGGAGAAGACTCTTGAATAGGAAGATCTCTTAAGGAGAACTTAAAGGAAATCAGTTCTGAATATTCACTGGAAGGACTGATGCTGAAGCTGAAACTCCAATACTTTGGCCACCTGATGTGAAGATCTGACTCACTGGAAAAGACCCTGATGCTGGGAAAGACTGCGAGCAGGAGGAGAAGGGGGTGAGAGGGTAATATGGTTGGATGGCATCATCAATCCAATGGATATGAATCTGTTCAAACTGCAGGAGATGCTGAAGGACAGGGAAGCCTGGTGTACTGCATTCCGAGGGTCACAAAGAGTCAGATACATCTGAGTGACTGAACAGCAACAACCTAGACTAAAGGAAATAAAAGCAAAATAGGGCCTAATTAAACTTAAATGCTTTTTCACAACAAAGTAAACCATAAACAAAATGAAAAGACCAGCTATGGAACGAGAGAAATTATTTGAAAGCAATGTAGCTGACAAGTGTTTAAATTCCAAAACATACAAACAGTTCATACAGCTCAATACTGAACAACAACCCAATCTTAAAAATGAGCATAAGACCTAAATGGACATTTCTTCAAAGGGTTGGCCATCCAGATGGCCAACAAGCACATGAAAAGATTCTCCACACTGCTAATATTACCGAGATACAAAGGAAAACTCTAATGAGGTACCACCTCACACCTGATGGTCATTCTAACCATCAACAAAAAGCCTGCAAATAATAAATGCTGTAGAAAGTGTGGAGAAAAGATAACTCCTCGACACTGTTGGTGGGAATGTGCACTGGTGGACGACTGTGGAGAACAGTATGGAGGTTCCTAAAGAACTGAAAATAGAGCGACCATGCAATCCCTGGACATGTATCAAAAAGATACATGCACCTCAGTATCATAACAGCTATTTACAATACTTAAGACATTGAAGCAGCCATATGTCCCTCAGCTAATGAATGGATAAAGAAGATGTGGTGTATACCTGGGTCTCCCGCACTGCAGGCAGATTCTTTACCATCTGAGGCACAAGTGAAACTTACATACACACACACACCCACAAACACACATAAAATGAAATAGTGTTGCGTGCATACTAAGTAATTTCATTTGTATTCGACTCTTTGTGACCCTATGGACGGCAGCCCACCAGGCTCTGTCTATCGGATTCTCCAGGCAAGAATACTGGAGGAGCGTTGTCAAGCCCTCCTCCAGGGGATCTTCCTGACCCAGAAACCGAATTCGTATCTGTCTCCTGAATTGGCAGATAGGTTCTTTACCTCTAGCACCACCTGGGAATACTCAGCCATAAAAAGGAATAAAATAATGCCATTTGCATGAATGAACACAGAGATTATCATCCTAAAGTAAATCAGAGAAGGACAAATGTATGGTATCATTTATATGTGGAATCTAACAAATCATACAAATGAACTTATTTACAAAACAGAAATAGACTCAGACAGAAAACAAAGTTACGATTACCAAAGGGGAAATGTGAAGGGATATTAGGAGTAAAGCAGAAGACATTTTTTTAAAAAGCAGCAAGATTCATGTCAATGTATGGCAAAACCAATACAGTACTATAAAGTAAAGTAAAAATAAAATTTTAAAAAAAGGGCAGCAAGAATATACAAAGAACTATACAAAAAGATCTCAGTGACCCAGATGACCATGATGGTGTGGTCACTCAACTAGAGTCAGACATCTCGGGTTCCAAAGTCAAGTGGGCCTTAGGAAGCATCATTACAAATAAAGCTAGTGGAAGTGATGGAATTCCAGCTGAACTAGTTCAAATCCTAAAAGATGATGCTCTCAAAGTGCTGCACTCAATATGCCAGCTAACTGGGAAAACTCAGAAATGGCCACATATTGGAAATGGTCAGTTTTCATTCCAAACCCAAAGAAAGGCAGTGCCAAAGAATGTTCGAACTACTGCACAATTGCACTCATCTCACATGTTAGCAAAGCAGTGCTCAAAATTCTCCAAGCCAGGCTTCAATAGTACATGAACCATGAGCTTTCAAATGTTCAAGCTGGACTTAGAGAAGGCAGAGGAACCAGAGATCAAATTGCCAATATCTGTTGGATCATCAAAAAAGCAAGAGAGTTCCAGAAAAACATCTATTTCTGCTTTATTGACTATGCCAAAGTCTTTGTGTGGATCACAACAAACTGTGGAAAATTCTTAAAGAGATGGGAGTACC
>SJYC01076775.1:0-18626 GCA_006408675.1 Madoqua kirkii
TCAGATATGCAGATGACATCACCCTTATGGCAGAACGTGAAGAGGAGCTAAAAAGCCTCTTGATGAAAGTGAAAGAGGAGAGTGAAAAAGTTGGCTTAAAGCTCAGCATTCAGAAAACAAAGATCATGGCGTCTGGTCCATAATTTCATGGGAAATAGATGGGGAAACAGTGGAAACAGTGTCAGACTTTATTTTGGGGGCCTCCAAAATCACTGCAGATGGTGACTGCAGCCATGAAATTAAAAGACGCTTACTCCTTGGCAGGAAAGTTATGACCAACCTAGATAGCATATTAAAAAGCAGAGACATTACTTTGCCAAAAAGGTCCATCTAGTCAAAGCTATGGTTTTTCCAGTGGTCATGTATGGATGTCAGTGTTGGTCTGTGAAGAAAGCTGAGCACTGAAGAATTGATGGTATTGAACTGTGGTGTTGGAGAAGACTCTTGAGAATTCATTGGACTGCAGGGAGATCCAACCAACGAAACTCCAATACTTTGTCCACCTCATGCGAAGAGTTGACTCATTGGAAAAGACCCTGATGCTGGGAGGGATTAGAGGCAGGAGGAGAAGGGGACGACAGAGGATGAGATGGCTGGATGGCATCACCAACTCGATGGACATGAGTTTGGATGAACTCTGGGAGATGGTGATGGACAGGAAGGCCTGGCGTGCTGCAATTCATGGGGTTGCAAAGAGTTGTACATGACTGAGCGACTGAACTGAACTGAACTGAATTTTCTTTAACTCAGTGAGATTAGAGCTTATTTATAAATTAATCTCAACAACATTATCCTAAAACAAAGACACATACTAAGACATATTCATACCCAGAGAGATAAATGCAAGATCACAACTTAGTCATGAATTGGACATCACAATATAAAATTCACTAGTTTATAGATAACAATTGGTATAAATAAAAATTTACAGGCTTCTTCTTATTTTTCCCTCAGTCTCAGGAATTAAAGATGGCTTAAATCAAGTTTTACTTGATTTTCTGAAGTCAAGGTCAGAATTCTAAAAAGCCGTTTGATCAAGCTTGCTTTTACTAACTGTATATGCAAAAAGAACCAGTTTGGGAACCAATTTTTAAGCTTTGTACCTAAACCAGCTTTCACTGAGGTCTAAACAAAATGGAAGCCACACAAAGCAAATTAACCATCACAAACCGCAACTCAGAATACAAAGTATGAAACACACACAAACTCAGTTGTCCTAATCAGACACTCCCTTAAATACAAAATTATAATCTCTCAGAAAAAACTCCTCTGGAGTCACAGAACTTCAGATCCAAGTTCTGTTTTTCTCTCAATCTCAGAAATTAGGAATGGTTATAGATAAGTGATCCCAAGAGCCCTGGTCTCAAGGCACAGGGAAAGAAAATCAAGTTCTACCAAAATGGCTGCAGGTCTAAACAAAGGCAGCCACACAAAGCAAAATGGCCATCACAAATCACACCATGGAGCACATACACACGCCCAGCCATCCTAGTCAGACAGTCCCTGAAATACAGGATTGCAGTCTCTCAGAAAACCTCCTACAGAGACACAGAACTGCAGATCCAAGTACCAACAGAGTAAGTGGAAATATCTCAGGTCTTCGAATATTTCAAAGGGAGGAAATGAAGCCAGGTTGAGAGAAGAGGGGAAGGAAGCAGGAGCTGTCTCTTATACACATCTAGATGTGTATAAGAGACAGGGCTATATATTGTCACCCTGCTTATTTAACTTCTATGCAGAGTAATCATGAGAAACGCTGGGCTGGAGAAAGCACAAGCTGGAATCAAGATTGCCAGGAGAAATATCAGTAACCTCAGATATGCAGATGACACCATCCTTTTGGCAGAAAGTGAAGAGAAACCAAAGAGTCTCTTGATGAAAGTGAAAGAGGAGAGCAAAAAAGTTGGCTTAAAGCTCAACATTTAGAAAACAAAGATCATGGCACCTAGTCCCATCACTTCATGGGAAATAGATGGAGAAACAGTGTCAGACTTCATTTTTCTGGGCTCCAGAATCACTGCAGATGGTGACTGCAGCCATGAAATTAAAAGACGCTTACTCCTTGGCAGGAAAGTTATGACCAACCTAGATAGCATATTAAAAAGCAGAGACATTACTTTGCCAAAAAGGTCCATCTAGTCAAAGCTATGGTTTTTCCAGTGGTCATGTATGGATGTCAGTGTTGGTCTGTGAAGAAAGCTGAGCACTGAAGAATTGATGGTATTGAACTGTGGTGTTGGAGAAGACTCTTGAGAATTCATTGGACTGCAGGGAGATCCAACCAACGAAACTCCAATACTTTGTCCACCTCATGCGAAGAGTTGACTCATTGGAAAAGACCCTGATGCTGGGAGGGATTAGAGGCAGGAGGAGAAGGGGACGACAGAGGATGAGATGGCTGGATGGCATCACCAACTCGATGGACATGAGTTTGGATGAACTCTGGGAGATGGTGATGGACAGGAAGGCCTGGCGTGCTGCAATTCATGGGGTTGCAAAGAGTTGTACATGACTGAGCGACTGAACTGAACTGAACTGAATTTTCTTTAACTCAGTGAGATTAGAGCTTATTTATAAATTAATCTCAACAACATTATCCTAAAACAAAGACACATACTAAGACATATTCATACCCAGAGAGATAAATGCAAGATCACAACTTAGTCATGAATTGGACATCACAATATAAAATTCACTAGTTTATAGATAACAATTGGTATAAATAAAAATTTACAGGCTTCTTCTTATTTTTCCCTCAGTCTCAGGAATTAAAGATGGCTTAAATCAAGTTTTACTTGATTTTCTGAAGTCAAGGTCAGAATTCTAAAAAGCCGTTTGATCAAGCTTGCTTTTACTAACTGTATATGCAAAAAGAACCAGTTTGGGAACCAATTTTTAAGCTTTGTACCTAAACCAGCTTTCACTGAGGTCTAAACAAAATGGAAGCCACACAAAGCAAATTAACCATCACAAACCGCAACTCAGAATACAAAGTATGAAACACACACAAACTCAGTTGTCCTAATCAGACACTCCCTTAAATACAAAATTATAATCTCTCAGAAAAAACTCCTCTGGAGTCACAGAACTTCAGATCCAAGTTCTGTTTTTCTCTCAATCTCAGAAATTAGGAATGGTTATAGATAAGTGATCCCAAGAGCCCTGGTCTCAAGGCACAGGGAAAGAAAATCAAGTTCTACCAAAATGGCTGCAGGTCTAAACAAAGGCAGCCACACAAAGCAAAATGGCCATCACAAATCACACCATGGAGCACATACACACGCCCAGCCATCCAGTCAGACAGTCTCTGAAATACAGGATTGCAGTCTCTCAGAAAACCTCCTACAGAGACACAGAACTGCAGATCCAAGTACCAACAGAGTAAGTGGAAATATCTCAGGTCTTCGAATATTTCAAAGGGAGGAAATGAAGCCAGGTTGAGAGAAGAGGGGAAGGAAGCAGGAGACGTCACAGACGTCTGGAAGGCCTCCTGCCACCTGCAGACACCCAGCCACTGTGGGACTTCACTCTGGGCCTCCAAGGAAGGGAGAACAGGAACTTGGCCCTACCAGAAACCAGACTAGACTAGAACAGAACCAGAATTCAAACCACAAACCAGACCAGAACAGAACCAGAATTCAAGTTCTTTGCCAAGCAGAGGTGATCTGCCTTCAGTCCTCAGCTCAGGCTGAGGCCCTTCGACCAGACAAATAAGATACAAGGGAATCCCAAAAGATTATCAGCTGATTTCTCAACGGAAACTCTACAAGCCAGAAGGGAATGGCATGATATATTTAAAGTAATGAAAGGGAAGAACCTACAACCAAGAATACTCTACCCAACAAGACTCATTCAGATTTGATGGAGAGATCAAAAGATTTCCAGACAAAGCAAAAGTTAAAAGAATTCAGTACCACCAAACCAGCTTTACAGATCCTAAGAGAACTTCTCTAGGCAGGAAACAAGAGGAGGAAAAGACTTACCTATAGAAAATAAACCCAAAAAAAATAAGAAAATGGCAATAGGATCACACATATAGATAATTACCTTAAATGTAAATGGATTAAATGCACTGACCAGAAGACATAGACTGGCTGGGCAGAGGAAAACAGTGTATGTATGCACTTCCCTTATCACATCACTCTACTTAACCCTCCAAATTATATGTAATTATTTTATACTGTTAGGTTAATTATGCTTCCATTATATCTTGGAAATATAATTATCTTTTAATTTTTGTCTGGCAATTGATTGTGAAAATTGACAAACATCTTTTACTATTATGATTATGTAACTACTACTCATTCAACACCATTTTATCGTGATTGGTCAATCAATAGAAAATAATAGAATTTTATATCACCAAACTGCCATTTAATATAAAAACCTGTAATCACTTTTTAAAATCCATATGCATATCAAAATTATCTTGAAACTTTTAAAAATATACAAATGCCCAGGTAATGGTTCTTTTCTCCAAAGCTCCTAATGTGTTTCTAATATGTTTAAAAACAACTGGACTGTATGCTGATCTTTTACTTTCATCTAGTTCGTTTCACTTTTTCTATTTCATATTCAGTGCTCCCATTTCATTTCACTTGTTTTCCAATTTCTCCAGCTCTTCCTTTTTTTTTTTTTTCTTTGATGTTCTTTCTCGAGTCTTTATCAGGCATTGTAGAAAAACTTTGTATATATATGTATATGCTGCTGCTGCTGCTAAGTTGCTTCAGTCGTGTCCGACTCTGTGCGACCCCACAGACGGCAGCCCATTGGGCTCTGCCATCCCTGGGATTCTCCAGGCAAGAACACTGGAGTGGGTTGCCATTTCCTTCTCGAATGCATGAAAGTGAAAAGTGAAAGTGAAGTTGCTCAGTTGTGTGACTCAGCGACTCCATGGACTGCAGCCTACCAGGCTCCTCCGTCCATGGGAGTTTCCAGGCAAGAGTACTGGAGTGGGATGCCATTGCCTTCTCCGGATATATGTATATAGTATGTATAATATATATACTTTAGAAAACTTATGAAATTTGGCCTACTATAAGAATTTATGACATTTTGATTCCACTTGTTTAGCTTAGTGTGACTAGAATGCTAGATTTCTAATTTTAAAAAATATATAATCATCAAGCAACAAAGGTTTACTATATAGCACAGAGAACTATAATCAATATCTTCTAATAACTTATAATGGAAAATAATCTGAAAATAACATATGTATATATGTATAATTGAATCACCTTCTTGTCACCTGAAACATTGTTAAGTCAACTATATTTCAATAATATATATATTTTTAAGTGTTAATTAGATTAATAAGGATATATGAATAAGCTGACAGAAAATAAAGATTTCTTCCCAAGAAGATGGAAATTTTAAAGGAACTCATCCCAATAAGACAGAGATTTTCAGATGATGTTTATTAAGAAATGGTAAAAATAAAGTGGATGCTGATGGAATTAAAACATAAGGTTTTGATACACTACTACCGGAGATTGGATAGGCCTAAGGCTATGGTTTTTCCAGTGGTCATGTATGGATGTGAGAGTTGGACTGTGAAGAAGGCTGAGCGCCAAAGAATTGATGCTTTTGAACTATGGTGTTCGAGAAGACTCTTGAAAGTCCCTTGGACTGCAAGGAGATCCAACCACTCCATTCTGAAGGAGATCAGTCCTGGGATTTCTTTGGAGGGAATGATGTTGAAGCTGAAGCTCCAGTACTTTGGCCACCTCATGCAAACAGCTGACTCATTGGAAAAGACTCTGATGCTGGGAGGGATTGGGGGCAGGAGGAGAAGGGGATGACCAAGGATGAGATGGCTGGATGGCATCATGGACTCAATGGATGTGAGTCTGATTGAACTTCAGGAGTTGGTGATGCACAGGGAGGCCTGGTGTGCTGCGATTCATGGGGTCACAAAGAGTCGGACATAACTAAGCAACTGAACTGAACTGAAGGGACCTTCATTGATCCCAACATTAAAGGGCCCCAAACAAGTCCCACTCTATTTACCCCTGTTCAATATATGTATATTGAAAATATATATGTTTAAAAGACTGGAAGAAAATTACAGTGAGATATCTCACCAAAAATTGTTTGTGAAATTACAGTGAAATACCTGACCGATTAATCAAGTTAAGAGATTAACAAAAAGGCCTGAGTCTGTCAGCTCTACCTCTCACTGGGGACCCCAAAACCTTTATAAAAATAAATAAAATGGCCAAGGGTTTAAAATTTAAAAAAATGGCTTTGGGGGGATTTTGTAAGGATAAGGCTTACTGATGGGATCCTAATAGAAACTAAAGTTATAGGTATAAAAGATGAGATGAAATTTCATAAAAATTGGTTTATTAAAATAGGCTTTATATAAAATAATTACATCTCTTTTGCCTAAATATACTGTGGGATAAACATGTCTCACTGGAGAATGCTTCCCCTGCCTTGTATTATAAGATAGGGCATACAGAACTGCCTCTTAGACAATATTAATTAAATGTACTAAAGAAAATCAGTAGGGTTACCTCAGTCCACACATAATGATGTTAAAACTGGGAGCTAATATTCAGGGACTAATACGAGCAATAAGAGAGATTCCCCCCCACATCCGCGCCGTGGATCTAACTTGTACCCTTAGAAAGAGGAACTTGGTTGAATGCCTTGTGCAAATTTTTATTTTTGTTACTCAGTTGCTAAGTCAGGTCCCACTCTTTGCGACTCCATGGACTGTCTGTAACATGCCAGGCTCCTCTGTCCTCCACTAACTTCCAGAGTGTGCTGAAACTCATGTCCATTGAATTTGGTGATGCCATCCAAACATCTCATTCTCTGTCGACTCCTTCACCTGCCATCAATCTTTCCCGGCATCAGGTCTTTTCCAATGAGTTGGTTCTTCACATCAGGTGGCCAAAGTATTGGAGCTTCAGCTTCAGCATCAGTCCTTCCAATGAATATTCAGGGTTGATTTCCTATATGATTGATTTGATCTCCTTGTTGTCCAAGGGGCTCTCAAGAGTCTTCTCTAGCACCACAAATTGAAAACATCAGTTCTTGGGTGCTCAGCCTTCTTTACAGTCCAACTCTCACATTCATACGTGACTACCGGGGGAAAAAACATAGCTTTGACTATACAGACCTTTGTCAGCAAAGTGATGTCTCTGCTTTTTAATACATTGTCTAGTTTTGTCATAGCAAGTGTCTTCTAATTTCATGGCTGCAGTCACAGTCTGCAGTGATTTTGGAGCCAAAGAAAATAAAATCTGTCACTGCTTCCACTTTTTCCCCATCTCCCATGAAGTGATGGGACCAGATGCTATGATGTTAGTTTATTTTAATATTGAGTTTTAAACTGCTTTTTCACTCCCTCTTTCATCCTCATCAAGAAGCTGTTATGTTCCTCTTCACTTTCTGCCATTAAAGTCATCTACACATATAAAGTTGTTGATGTTTTTCCAGCTTGTAACTCATCCAGCCCAGCATTTCGCATGATGTACCCTACATATATGTTAAATAAGCAGGGTGACAAGAGCCCTGTTGTACTCCTTTTCCAATGTGGAACTAGTCAGTTGTTCCATGTCCAGTTCTAACCATTGCTTCTTGACCTGCATACAGGTTTCTCAGGAGGCAAGTAAGGTCATCTTGTATTCCCATCTCTTCAAAAATTTTTCAGTTTGCTGTGATCCACACAAAGGTTTTAGCATACTCAATGAAACAGAAGTAGATTTTTTCTGGAATTCCCTTGCTTTCTGTGTGATCCAACCAATGTTTGCAGTTTGATCTCTGGTTTCTCTGTCTCTTCAAAACCCAGCTTCACATCTGGAAGTTCTTGGTGGACATACTGCTGAAGCCTAGCTGAAGGATTTTGAGCATTACCTTGCTAGCATGTGAAATGAGCCCAATGGTATGGCAGTCTGAACATTTTTTGGCATTGCCTTTCTTTGCAGTTGGAATGAAAACTGACCTTTTCCAGTCCTGTGGCCACTGCTGGATTTTCCAAATTTGCTGACATATTGAAGGCAGCAGTTTAACAGTACCATATTTTAGGATTTGAAATAGCACAGCTGGAATTCTATTACCTCCATGAGCTTTGCTTGTAGTAACGCTTCCTAAGGCCCACTTGACTTCACACTCCAGGATATCTGGCTCTAGGGGAGTGACCTGTGGTTATCCTGGTTATTACAACTTTCCTTAGATGACATCTAAAAACAATAGAATGATATCAGTTCATTTCCAAAGCAAACCATTCAGCATCACAGTAATCCAAGTCTATGCCCCAATTACTTTGCCAAAAAAGCTAAAGTTGAATGGTTCTATGAAGACATACAAGACCTCCTAGAATTAACTTCAAAAAAAATATAGTTCTTCTGTGTATTCTTGCTACCTCTTCTTCATTTCTTCTGGTTCTGTTAGGTCTTACCATTTCTGTCCTTTATGGTGCCCATCCTTGCATGGAAATGTTCCCTTCATATCTCCAATTTTCTTGAAGAGATCTGTAGTCTTTCCCATTCTATTGTTTTCCTCTATTTCTTTGCACTGTTCGTGTAGGAAGGCCTTCCTATATCTCCTTGCTGTTCTCTAAAACTCTGCATTCAGTTTGCTGTTTCTTTCCCTTTCTCCTTTGCCTTTTGCTTTTCTTCTTTCCTCAGCTATTTGTAAAGTCTCCTCTGACAACCACTTTGCCTTCTTGCATTTCTCTTTCTTTGGGATAGTATTGGTCACTCTGCCTCTGTACAATGTTATGAACCTCTGTCCATAGTTCTTCAGACACTCTCTCTCTCAGATCTAATCTCTTGAATCTGTCATCTCCACTGTATAAATTATAAGGGATTTGATAGATCATATCTGAATGGCCTAATGGTTTCCCCTACGTTCTTCAATTTAAGTCAGAACTTTGCAATAAAGAGTTCATGATCTGAGCCACAGTCAGCTCCTGGCCTTGTTTTTGCTGACTTGTATAGAGCTTCTCCATCTTTGGCTGCAAAGAATATAATCAATCTGATTTCAATACTGACCATCTGGTGATGTCCATGTGTAGAATCATCTCTTCAGTTGTAAAAAGGTATTTATTATGACCAGCATGGTCTCATAACAAAATTCTGTTAGCCTTTGCCTTACTTCATTTTGTACTCAAAAGGCAAACTTGCCTGTTACCTCCTGTATCTCTTGACTTTCTACTTTTTTTTAAATTTTATTTTATTATACTTTACAATACTATATTTACTTTTGCATCTCAATCCCTTATGATGAAAAGTACATATTTTTTTGGAGTTAATTCTAGAAGGTCTTGTATGTCTTCATAGAACCATTCAACTTCAGCTTTTTTGGCAAAGTGATTGGGGCATAGACTTGGATTACTGTGATGATGAATGGTTTGCCTTGGAAACTAACTGATATCATTCTATTTTTTTGAGATTACACTCAAGTACTGCATTTCAGACTCTTGTTGATGATGAGGGCTATTCCATTTCTTAAAAGGCATTATTGCCCAGATATAATTGTCATCTAAATTAAATTCACCCATTCCTATCGATTTTAGTTCATTGACCCCTAAGATATTGATGTTTAATCTTGCTATCTCCTGCTTGTCCGCATTCAATATACCTTGATTCATGGATCTAACATTCCAGGTTCCTATGCAATATTGTTCTTTGCAGCATCGACTTTACTTTCACTGCCAGACACATCCACAGCCTAGCACTAATTCTGCTTTGGTCCAGCCACTTCATTCTTACTGGAGCTATTAGTAATCATATTCAGCTCTTCCCCAGTTGCATATTGGACACCTTCCGACCTGTGTCATACATTTTTGCCTTTTCATACTGTCCATGAGGCTCTCCAGGCAAGAATACTGGAGTGGGTTTTCATTTCTTTCTCCAGTGGGCAATGTTTTGTCAGAACTCATCACTGTGACCTGTCTGTCTTGGGTGGCCCTGTATGGTGTGGCTCATAGCTTCATTGAATTATACAAGCTAAGCTCCTTCATCATGACAAGGCTGTGATTAATGAAGGGAGCAAATTTTTCAGTGCATGATATATTGAACCCTAAAGTTCTAGGACATAGAACTCTTCTTTTAAAAAATTATCATATTGAAGTATAGTTGATTTGGGGCTTCCCAGGTGGTGCTGGTAGGAGATGCAAGACAGGGATTTGATCCCTGGGTTGGAAAATCCCTTTGAGGGGGACATGGCAATCCACTCCAAGATTCTTGCCTGGAGAATCCCACGGACAGAAGAGCCTGGAAGACCATGGTCCATAGGGTCACAGAGTCGGACACAACTGAAGTGACTTAGTATGTATGCATAGTTGATTTACACTCAAGTGTTAATTTTTGCAGTACAGCAAAGTGATTTAGTTATAACCATATTTACATACTTTTTCATTTCTTTTCCATTATGGTTTATTGCAGGATATTGAATATATGTTCCTGTGCTGTACTACTGTGCTCTGCTGTTCTTCTGTGCCTTCTACGTATAATAGTTTGCAGCTGCTAATCCCGAACTCCCACTTCTTCCTTTCCCACCTCATCCCTCAGCAAGCACAAGTCTGTTCTCGATATTTGTAAGTTCGTTTGTTTCATAAATAAGTTCATTTGTGTCATATGTTAGATTCCACATACAGGTGATATCATATGGTATTTGTCTTTCTCTTTCTGACTTAAATCACTTAGTATGATGATCTCAGGTCCAACCATGTTGCTACAAATGGCATTCTTTTTATGACTGAGTAGTATTCCATTATATATATGTGCCACACCTTCACTGTCCATTCATCTGTTGAGCATTTAAGTTATTTCCATGTCTTGGCTATTGCGAATAGTGCTACTGCTATGAACATAGGGGCACATATATCTTTTTGAATTTTAGTTTTGTTGGGATATATAACCAGGAGTAGGATTGCTGGATAATATGGTAGTTCTATTTTTAGTTTTTTGAAGAACCTCCATACTGTTTTCCACACTGGATGCACCAATTTACATTCCCACCAATGATGTGTGGGGTAGAACATGGAACTCCTGATTATTAGTTTAGTTGGAAATCTTCTTACTTTATTTAAAAAAAGCAAATTAAAGAAAATATAGTTAGGCAAATCAATCTTTTAAAATTATTTAGGCAGAAGACCAGTTTTTTATGAAATTAAAAGCAGCCATCTTTGTCTTGCAAATCTCCGCAAATCAGAAACGTAAATACAGCCCACAGACTGACCTGAGACTGAGCCCCATTGGTTCAGCCAGGTAAACCTGGAACGGAGGGGAAACGCCATTCAAAACTCAAGCCACTCCTTGTTCCAAAAGCTAATTCATTGGCTCTTCAAATGTTTATCAAGACCACACAAATTTTAAAAGTCTATCCCACAGATAGTAAAACTTTGGTCATCTGAGCAGATAAATTTCACTTATTCTGTTATTTATAAACTAGTGGGTTTATATTGTAATACTAGATTCAAAACTAAGTTTTAAAATGAAATTTTGAGATCTCCAGTTATATCTGTTTCTATGTCTGTGTATACATAATACATATGATATGAATAGTATTATCAAAACTAAATAATAAAAGGGGTCTATTTAACTGATTTAAAAGTGAGCGAAATTAAATGCTGAGACAGGGATCAAGACCATCCCCATGGAAAAGAAATGCAAAAGGCTGTCTGAGGAGGTCTTCCAAATAGCTGTGAAAAGAGGAGAAGTGAAAAGCAAAGGAGAAAAGGAAAGGTAAAAGCATCTAAATGCAGAGTTCCAAATAATAGCAAGAAGAGATAAGAGAGCCTTCCTCAGCTATCAGTGCAAAGAAACAAAGGAAAACAACAGAATGGGAAAGACTACAGATCTCTTCAAGAAAATTAGAGATACCAAGGGAACATTTGATGCAAAGATGGCCTCAATAAAGGACAGAAATGATACAGACCTAACAGAAGCAGAAAATATTCAGAAGAGGTAGCAAGAATACACAGAAGAACTGTACAAAAAAGATCTTCATGACCCAGATAACCATAATGGTGTTATAACTCACTTAGAGCCAGACATCCTGGAATGTGAAGTCAAGTGGGCCTTAGAAAGAAAGCATCACTATGAACAAAGTTAGTGGAGGTGATGGAATTCCAGTGGAGCTATTTCAAATCCTGAAAGATGATGCTGTGAAAGTGCTGCACTCAATATGCCAGCAAATTTGGAAAACTCAGCAGTGGCCACAGGACTGGAAAAAGTCAGTTTTCATTCCAATCCCAAAGAAAGGCAAGGCCAAAGAATGCTCAAACTACTGCATAATTGCACTCATCTCACATGCTAGTAAAGTAATGCTCAGAATTCTCCAAGCCAGGCTTCAGCAATACGTGAACTGTGAACTCCCTGATGTTCAAGCTGGTTTTAGAAAAGGCAGAGGAACCAGAGATCTAATTGCCAACATCCGCTGGATCATGGAAAAAGCAAGAGAGTTCCAGAAAAACATCTATTTCTGCTTTATTGACTATGCCAACGCCTTTGACTGTATGGATCACAATAAACCATGGAATTCTGGAAGAGATAGGAATACCTGACCACCTGACCTCCCTCTTGAGAAATCTGTATGCAGGTCAGGAAGAAACAGTTAGAACTGAACATGGAACGACAGACTGGTTCCAAATAGGAAAAGGAGTATGTCAAGGCTGTATATTGTCACCCTGCTTATTTAACTTCTATGCAGAGTACATCATGAGAAATGCTGGACTAGAAGAAACACAAGCTGGAATCAAGATTGTCAGGAGAAATATCAATAACTTCAGATATGCAGATGACACCACTCTTATGGCAGAAAGTGAAGAGGAACTAAAAAGCCTCTTGATGAAAATGAAAGAGGAGGGTGAAAAAGTTGGCTTAAAGCTCAACATTCAGAAAATGAAGATTATGACAACTGGTCCCATCACTTCATGGAAAATAGATGGGGAAACAGTGGAAACAGTGTCAGACTTTATTTTTGGGGGATCCCAAAATCACTGCAGATGGTGACTGCAGCCATGAAATTAAAAGACGCTTACTCCTTGGCAGGAAAGTTATGACCAATCTAGATAGCATATTCAAAAGCAGAGACATTACTTTGCCAACAAAGGTCCGTCTAGTCAAGCCTACGATTTTTCCAGTAGTCATGTATGGACGTGAAAGTTGGACTGTGAAGAAAGTTGAGCGCCGAAGAATTAATGCTTTTGAACTGTGGTGTTGGAGAAGACTCTTGAGAGTCCCTTGGACTGCAAGGAGATCCAACCAGTCCATCCTAAAGGAGATCAGTCCTGGGTGTTCATTAGCAGGACTGATGCTAAAGCTGAAACTCTAATACTTGGGCCACCTGCTGTGAAGAGCTGACTCATTGGAAAAGATCCTGATGCTGGGAGGGATTGGGGGCAGGAGGAGAAGGGGATGACAGAGTATGAGATGGCTGGATGGCATCACTGACTCGATGGACATGAGTTGGGTAAACTCCGGGAGTTGGTGATGGACAGGGAGGCCTGGTGTGCTGCGATTCATGGGGTCACAAAGAGTCGGACATGACTAAGCAACTGAACTAAACTGACTGAAATATAAAGAAAACTAGCCAGAATGAATTTCAGGCTCTCATGATCTAGGAAATATTGAGTATTAAATAAAAGTATTAAATCTGGCTTAAGCTTGTTGGCTTAATCAATAGAAACATGTCTTTTATTTTACCTAGGTTTATGAAGGTCAGTAAGTTCATGTTACTTCTGTTGCAGTTTGTTAATAAAAACTTATAAATAAATAACTTGTTATGATGATATTTTCATAAGTTACAAAATAGAGATAAATGAGATAGTTTTTAGGTGAACTCTTTAGAAATAATTATGTTTGGGGGTAATATATCTATCAAAATACTTTCTCCAGATTTTTTGTAAGTTAAAATTACAAAGTTTTGCCATATTAAGTTAAATGATGAGAATTCACTGAATATCTGATAATTTCATTTAAGATAAAATATTGGAACATTAGTTAATAAACAGGTCTAAGTTTACCTATTTTTTTCTCATGAGAGGAAAAAGTTTGGGTTTGCTAGACATATGACTTGTACCACATTAAGGAAAGAAGTTATGCTCTGAGAAGGTGAATATTTCTAGAGGTTATGGGAATGTTTCTAAGTTTTCCAATCAAGACATGCTAGCTTGGCAAGCAGTTCACAATTAGTTGCTTCTCGGTTTTCATTAGATAGTGAGGTCTTTTTAAGGGTTAGAATTGTAATATATGCCATGAAAGCTACTGCAATAATAAAGGAAACATTTCAGTATGAAACAAAAAGTAGGATGTATATTTTCAGCAAAAGAAGCTATGAGCAATGTAAATGCATTCTGTTTTGGGGGAAAAGTGATTTTGTCCTAAAGCTAGAAAAGACAAAAGTTTTATAGATATATCTAATATAGATATAGATAAAGATATAGATTAGATAAAGATATATCTAATATAGATATAGAAATTTGTGGAAAGTTTGTAGAAAGGGAGCCCTGAGAAAAGAGTTTTGTGATGGTCAGGTTGGAACTGAATTTAATTTAATTAAGTAAATAAATTGTGTTATCGAGGGTGAGCTGGTGCAGGACAGAAGTTTGGTTTTCTCTCTCTGTTAAGGGAACAACGTTTTCTTTGTAAAGCTATGCTACATTTAGTAATAGATTATGAGTTTCTTTGCCTTCTAAATGACCTGTATTTTTCTTTATTTTATTGCCACTTTGGCTAAATGAACAAGTATTGTTTCACAGAGACCTATGATCTTTTTTGACAAAGGTTTTTCTGTTTGTTTGTTTTGGCTGCATCCATGGCTTGTGGATCTCAGTTTCCTGACCAGGAACTGAACCTGAGCCCTGCAAAGTGAAAGCACTGAGTCCCAACCACTGGGCCACTAGAGAATTCTCTTGACCAAGTGTTTTAAGATCTTTGATGTCTCTAAAAAATTTCTTCAAGCCAAATTTTAAATATGGTTCTTTATTAATAAAGTTCTCAGCTAACTGTGGGATGCTCCAAAGGGCTCTGAAACACCCTGAAGAGAGATTTTAAACTAAGTAGGATTATTTGGTACATTAAATTACATGGGAGACATTGTGAAAGAAGTGATGACAAAATCATCTTAGGTTATACTGTGTGGGTAAATAGTCCAAAATTTACATGGAGTTCCTAAAAAGTCTGTTATGTCCTAGTGTAATAATAATTACACACATTCATAATTCTAGTTATCATCTTAAAAAGTTATGTCACAGAAATAGCCAAGTTTCTTGTCAATTGCTTTGTAATCACATCTTATCTGGGCCATTTTAAGTCTTTTGTCATTGATAATCAGTCATTGTTTTACTCTGATGCTTTCATAAAATAAATACCTTCAAGAAAGTTCATTAAAAAAAACTTTTTGACAAATACAAGTTTCTGACTTTTAGATCATATCACTGAACTGGGTGGACTTCCCTCATAGCTCGATTGGTAAAGAATCTGCCTGCAATGCAGGAGACCCCAGTTCAATCCCTGGGTCAGGAAGATCCCCTGGAGAAGGAAATGGCAACCCACTTCAGTATTCTTGCCTGGAGAATCCCCATGGACATAGGTGCCTGGTGGAGTAGTCCATGGGGTCGCAAAGAGTCAGACATGACTGAGGGACTAAGCACAGCACTGAGCTGGGTAAGAAATTACAATACTCTAAAGGAAAGTCTGATGACTTCCCTGATCAGCAGAAATTAACTACATGGGACTAAATGAACTGATAAAGATGATTTGCAGTTTTATGACTTGTTTCTGTAAAAGACCCTGATGCCAGGAAAGATTAAAGGCAGGAAGAGAAGGGGATGACAGAGGATGAGATGGTTGGATGGCAACACTGATTCAACGGACATGAGTTTGAGCAAACTCTGGGAGATGGTGAGGGACAGGGAAGCCTGGCGTGCTGAAGGCCACGGGGCGGCAAAGAGTTGGACATGACCAAGTGACTGATCACCACCACCAACCGTTTGTTTTCCAAAATACATTTCCTCCTATGCTAACCATGACTTACAGCCAGTTGAGAAAACATACTTTTATAAACAAAGATGAAACATTTCTCTTTTTTCTCAATACCTGATCCCTTCAGAATCTGGTTTCTCCAGTTGGTTCCCCTGTGGAATTGATTGCTTATTGCAACCGGATTACAACTACTTAAACTAACCCTTGTTTTAATTTGTTCCCTCATTGTTTTCCAATTATTTATGCCTTGTATCTCTCTGTGTTATATATGACTTTATTAATATTGCTAGTCGTATTACTTATATCTTGTCTATTTTCTAAGATTGCTGTCTCTTGCTTTACCCAGTATGTAACTAAGCCTCTGACAAAACTGATGATGTCTAAATATCTTGACACAATTGATCAGATATATAACTCTACA
The DNA here is from genome assembly GCA_006408675.1 of Madoqua kirkii. NCBI lineage: Eukaryota > Metazoa > Chordata > Mammalia > Artiodactyla > Bovidae > Madoqua > Madoqua kirkii. The sequence continues at coordinate 16,366 of SJYC01076775.1, forward strand.
TGGAATAATTATAATATTATTAAGCTACTTTAGCCACAGAAAGAAGCAATAAAGGAAAACATTTCCTGGATCACAGTAGACTAGAACAACAAGTAATCCAGAGAATTTTAGATTTAAGAGTCTAATCCAAAAATTAACACATTAAGTGATTCAGAACAGAATCCTCTCCTGATCTAGGAGTGAGTCTTTCTAGCACTGTGGGACAAATTGGGCATTAAATGCTCCCCAATCCTTGGTTGAATTTATGACCAAGACAAGGTGTTATGGACATAAAACATTGCCTGACATTTTAGTAAACACAGACTGTTGTCCACTATCAAGCTGTCAGTCATCCAGTCATCTGCCACTGCAGACACCCTGAGGGAAATCTGGGATGGAGAAAAAAACAGGATACTGGTCCGTGATAGTTAACTATCAAGATATGCATCAAAAGCATAATTTCAATATGCTCAGACTCTTGCATCTTCTTTTGCATAAAAAGCACTAAAATCATTAAGATTTTTTGTGATTAGCAGTAATATTTTGACATCCAAATGCATTCTTTTTAAGTAAAAACTCCTAAATATCCTGTTCCTCCCTTCCCTCTTAGAAACAATTCCTCAGGGCTGTCTGAAAGGCTACATTCCTGGGCTACAGTCCTGAGTAAGATCCCAGAGTCAGATCCCAGTGTACTTTTTCTTTCTGTCTATAGCAGGGCTGCACTCCTTTCAAGAGTGAAGAGAACAGTTTCTTGCTTCTTCCAGCCTCTGGTGACTCCAGTAATTCTTTAGCTATGGTCGCATTGCTCTAAACTCTGCCTTCACGTAGCCGTGTCTTCTTTGTGTCTGTGTCTTGTCTTCTGTCTCTTTTATGGACCCTGGTCATTAGATCTAAGTCATGAAGATAATCTAAGATGATCTCAAGGTCATTCATTTTATTATGTTTACATCTACAAAGACCTTTTTCCCAAATAAGGTTATCTTTACAGGTTCAGATGTTAGTTTATGGATATACACACGTTTCATATTTTTCTCAGGGGTTAATTCAGTTCAGTTCAGTTCAGTCGCTCAGTCATGTCTGACTCTTTGCGACCCCATAAATCGCAGCATGCCAGGCCTCACTGTCCACCACCAACTCCCGGAGTTCACTCAGACTCTCCATCGAGTCAGTGATGTCATCCAGCCATCTTATCCTCGGTCGTCCCCTTCTTCTTCTGCCCCCAGTCCTTCTCAGCATCAAAGTCTTTTCCAATGAGTCAGCTCTTCGCATGAGCTGGACAAAGTACTGGAGTTTCAGCTTTAGCATCATTCCTTCCAAAGAAATCCCAGGGCTGATCTCCTTCAGAATGGAATGGCTGGATCTCCTTGGAGTCCAAGGGACTCTCAAGAGTCTTCTCCAATACTACACTTAAAAAGCATCAATTCTTCGGTGCTCAGCCTTCTTCACAGTCCAACACTCACATCCATACATGACTACTGGAAAAACCATAACCTTGACTAGATGGATCTTAGTCGGCAAAGTAATGTCTCTGCTTTTGAATATGCTATCTAGGTTGGTCATAACTTTTCTTCCAAGGAGTAAGCATCTTTTAATTTCATGGCTGCAGTCACCATCTACAGTGATTTTGGAGCCCCCAAAAATAAAGTCTGACACTGTTTCCACTGTTTCTCCATCTATAATCTTCGTTTTCTGAATGTTGAGCTTTAAGCCAACTTTTTTGCTCTCCTCTTTCACTTTCATCTAGAGACATTTTAGTTCCTCTTCACTTTCTGCCATAAGGGTGGTGTCATCTGCATATCTGAAGTTATTGATATTTCTCCCGACAATCTTGATTCCAGCTTGTGTTTCTTCTAGTCCAGCATTTCTCATGATGTACTCTGCATATAAGTTAAAAAAGCAGGGTGACAACATACAGCCTTGACATACTCCTTTTCCTATTTGGAACCAGTCTGTCGTTCCATGTTCAGTTCTAACTGTTTCTTCCTGGCCAGCATACAGATTTCTCAAGAGGCAGGTTAGGTGGTCTGGTATTCCCATCTCTTGAAGAATCTTCCACAGTTTATTGTGATCCACACAGTCAAAGGCTTTAGCATAGTCAATAAAGCAGAAATAGATGTTTTTATGGAACTCTTTTGCTTTTTCCATGATCCAGCAGATGTTGGCAATTCGATCTCTGGTTCCTCTGCCTTTTCTAAATTCTGCTTGAACATCAGGAAGTTCACAGTTCATGTATTGCTAAAGCCTGGCTTGGAGAATTTTGAGCATTACTTTACTAGCATGTA
>SJYC01076776.1:0-20874 GCA_006408675.1 Madoqua kirkii
GCAATCTTGATTCCAGCTTGTGTTTCTTCCAGTCCAGCATTTCTCATGATGTACTCTGAATAGAAGTTAAATAAGCAGGGTGACAGTATAGAGCCTTGACGTACTCCTTTTCCTATTTGGAACCAGTCTGTTGTTCCATGTCCAGTTCTAACTGTTGCTTCCTGACCTGCATACAGATTTCTCAAGAGGCAAGTCAGGTGGTCTGGTATTGTCATCTCTTTCAGAGTTTTCCACAGTTTATTGTGATCCACACAGTTAAAGGTTTTGGCATAGTCAATAAAGCAGAAATAGATGTTTTTCTGGAACTCTCCTGCTTTTTCCATCATCCAGCGGATGTTGGCAATTTGATGTCTGGTTCCTCTGCCTTTTCTAAAACCAGCTTGAACATCAGAAAGTTCACGGTTCACGTATTGCTGAAGCCTGGCTTGCAGAATTTTGAGCATTACTTTACTAGCATGTGAGATGAGTGTAATTGTGTGGTAGTTTGAGCATTCTTTGGCATTGCCTTTCTTTGTGATTGCAATGAAAACTGACCTTTTCCAGTCCTGTGGCCACTGCTGAGTTTTCCCAATTTGCTGGCATATTGAGTGCAGCACTTTCACTGCATCATCTTTCAGGATTTGAAACAGCTCCACTGGAATTCCATCACCTCTACTAGCTTTGTTCATAGTGATGCTTTCTAAGGCCCACTTGACTTCACATTCCAAGATGTCTGGCTCTAGATGAGTGATCACATCATCATGATTATCTGGGTCTTGAAGATCTTTTTTATACAGTTCTTCTGTGTATTCTTGCCACCTCTTAATATCTTCTGCTTCTGTTAGGTCCAGACCATTTCTGTCCTTTATCGAGTCCATCTTTGCATGAAATGTTCTCTTGATATCTCTAATTTTCTTGAAGAGAAAGTCTATTTTCTTTGGCTCCAAAATCACTGTGGATGGTAACTGAGGCCATGAAAGTAAAAGATGCTTACTCTTTGGAAGAAAAGTTATGACAAACCTAGACAGCATATTAAAAAGCAGAGACATCACTTTGCTGACAAATATCTGTAGCCAAAGCTATGATTTTTCCAGTGGTCATGTATGGATGTAAGAGTTGGACTATAAAGAAGGCTGAGTGCTAAAGAATTGATGCTTCTGAACTATGGTGTTGGACAAGACACTTGAGAGTCCCTTGGACTGCAAGGAGATCCAGCCAGTCCATCCTAAAGGAAATCAATCCTGAATATTCATTGGAAGGAAAGATGCTGAAGCTCAAACTCCAATACTTTGGCCACATGATGTGAAGTGCTGACCCATTGGAAAAGACCCTGATGCTGGGAAAGACTGAAGGCAGGCAGTGAAGGGGACAAGAGGATGAGATGGTTGGATGGCATCACTGACTCAATAAACACGAGTTTGACCAAGCTGAGTTAGATGGTGTAAGACGAGGAAGCCTGGCGTGCTGCAGTCTGTGAGGTCACAAAGAGTCAGACAGGACTGAGTGGCTGACCAATGAATTTACAAACCTAAATGTTAGTTGCTCAGTCTTGTCCAACTCTTTTCAGTCTCATAGACTGTAGCTGACAATCTCCTCTGTCCATGGAATTTTCTAGGCAAGAATGCTGGAGTGGGTAGCTATTCCCTTCTCTAAGTTAATCTTCCCAACCCAGGGATCAAACCCAGGTCTCCTGCATTGAAGGTGGATTCTTAACCATCAGATCCACCAGAGAAGTTGAAGAATACTGGAGTGGGTTGCCATTCCCTTCTCCAGGGAAACTTCTCCATCTAGGAATTGAACTTGAGTCTCCTGCACTGAAGGTGAATTCTTTACCATCTGAGCTACAAACCTACATCTATCTGGGGGCTTCTCTGGCGACTCAAACAGGAAAGAATCTGCCTTCAATGCAGGAGACCTGGGTTCAATCCCTGAGTAGGAAAGATCCCCTTGGGAAGGAAATCTGTCCCTTGGGAGTGCACCAGACTTCCTACAGGAGCAGCATCTGTTGACAAGTGCCAAATTTTTCTTTTTGGTGGCTATTCCTTCTTTAGATTAGTAAATCCAAGGCATCAATGTGTACAAATAATTAATAAACCTATGTTTTCCCCTACCAAGAAAAAAGAAATCTCAGGTTTGGAAATTAGACAGTCCTCAGTTTAGATATCAGGTCCTCTTTGAGCAGCTTTCTAGGAGTTTTTCCCCTGGAAAGATACATACATATATATATATATATGTATGTATGTATATGTGTATGTATGTATGTATGTGTGTGTGTATGTATATGCATACACACAAACATACACTCAGTAAATTTGTTTTTTGGAAGTGATTTTTGCTTTTGTCACTGTAGCAGGCTTACTTTTCAGAGACCACAAACTTAGGTGTACAAAATGCTGGTTTTTGTATTTCATCTAAGGCTTCCCTCCAGAAAAAAAAAAAAAAAGTAGTTTAGTCATTTCCAAGAAAACTAAGTTACTTCAGTAATTTTAAGTTATTTTATGAATTTACTGATTTCTCTGCAAATGCACTAATTTTCTAGATGAAGCTTAAGCTTCAGGGTATTTAGGAGTGTACAGGAGTGAGTGGGACAGGGAAGACCCAGGTCTCCTCCTTGTCTGGCATCTGGTTGAATATAGAGAATCATCCTATCTCGTTGATGGCATCTCTGTTGTCATCCATGGGGGTGGCCTTTTTCCACTGGGCCTCTTGCTTCTCCGTGATGCTATCAGAAGTTACTGCTCTTTGCTTCTCAAACCACTGTCCTCTGCCTAAGCTGACACAGGCCCTTCTTTGGGTGACTAAGATGATTCACTAGGATACAGGGCTCCATGAAGGCTTTTATGTGCTGCTGAATCTCAGCCCTGTATAGATGTCTATTCTCTGGAAAGTTGTTGAATGAATGAAAGAATGAATACAGCTTCTCCTGAAACTGTCTTTAGAGGGGAAGACATGGAACTTTCCTCAGAGCGGCTCTGCATGCCCATTCAGCCGCCTCTAGCCTAGGTGCCCAGGACAGTGTGGTATAAGCACTCTGTGAGGCAGCCAACTCCCAGCCTTCTGGACTGATGGGAGTCAGGGGTCCTTTCTGCTCTTGAGCATCCTGTTACCAAAGGGAGCCAGACCTGCTCCAAAAGGGCCATTCTTCCCTCTGCCCTTTCCCTCTAAGCTCCAATGGGCTTGGGGAGTCTCAGATGTTGCGAGTAATCCCTAGACTCTGACTTTTCTGCTTTTACTTGAAATTAAAGAATTGGGAGAAGACAATGATTAAAAATATGAAGGCCTGTGAAGAAGAAACCTATCAGCTAATACTTTTTATATCACTGAGCCACATGCATAAACAAAAATATACTAAACCTGTCTGACTTCAGCCTCCCTATCAGTAAAATGAAAGAGCTGTGTAACCTGCAAACAGATAAAGGCCTCACATTCTGAAGCTTTATTGAATTAAAGCACAATGAATTATGATCATGAATTTTTCTTCCTTTATTTGAAGACTGTAAACGCAATTGGCAGGAATCCTATATTTAGTAACTATATATAAGCTTAAGTAGTTTAAAATAAATATGAAAATTCTTAGTAGTTATTTCCTGCACGTAGAAACTGTGAGAAGTTATTTGTATTTACTAAAACAAATGATTATCACTGTTGTAGTTATGGTTTAAGGCTGTGGGAATCAATAAATAAATGAAGATAAACTAAAAGAAGCAAAAACCACTCTGAGCTTTGAAGTATTTCCACAAGTAATTTCTTTTCACTATACTCTCTGTCACTGTTTGTTATCTATTTCTCTCCTTCCTCTTTCTCTCCATTTGTGAACCCCTCTTTCCTCCTGGACTTACTTCTTATTCTGAACTTCTTCCACTTATAAATTCAGAAATAGCTGGTTGAGCTGAAAAAGCAAATACCACTTGGAACTGTTTCACTCATCTGAAGCTGTAAGTCTCCAAATTCAGTTTAGAAAACATGGTTTTTTGAAAAGAGTCATTAATGTGCCCCGACTGTCCCATTGTTTCCAACAAGGAGGTCAAAATACAACCGTCAAGCTGAACATACCAAAGAGGGGAAAGAACAGTCGCATGCAGCCCACAGCCTGGAAAAGCCTGCTGCATACAGAACTCCTTCAACCCAGCTGGTTCCAGGAGCAACAACCACAACTGCAAGGAGCCATTCATAGAGTGGCCGTGTGAGCATCCCAGTGGCGTCTCCCTAAGGTCGGGGCACCTGGGCTGGGCCAGCCAGAACTTCAGGTCAGAGCCGCCACTGACGAGTCTGTCATTCACTCTGCCGGGCAGAAGGCCAGCACTTAGCCACATGGAAAGTTCCCGAGAAATCATTTTCGTAGGAGACTCTAGGAGACAGTGTGACTACAGAGTGGTGACAGGTAAATGTGGCATCGCTGGTGGAATTCTCTCTGGGGAATCTGAGAGAGAAAACAGCTATGCCTTGTATTTGCTTTCTCTTGGTTTTTTGCGCTTTTGTTTTATCAACGAAAATACAGTTCAGGCGGTGGTTGAGGAAATCATAACTTGGACATATTGGAGATGGAAAGTGATATCTGGAGCTCTGAATGTCTTTGTGATGGGATGGAGAGATACTGTTAGATGGCTGTATGTACAAAGAAAACACACTTTCCCAAGTCATCCTAGATGACAGGATTTTAATTGGGCATCAGAACAGTAAACCTGACTCCCCCACTGGGAGCAACATCTCTGAAACTTCTGGTGTCTTCAGATCTCTGCTTTCTGGCTCACAGAGGTCTATGAAAGGGTTCATATATACATCTCCCCTTTTTCTATCTTTTTGTGTCATCTGCCATTTCCTCCATCATTCTGAAAACCAATTAACCTGGTCGTCTGCATCAGTATCATTGCAGCTGTACTTCCACTCTGCACCCCCAACAAACCCTGTAAATGAGGCAACAAAAATATCCTTTGTTTTTTAATCACCTCTGGTACTTATTCCATCAGTAGGCCACCACTAGATGCTGACTCCACCCTTGAAGCTAGAGTCTTTGCTGGGGCCTCTCCCATCAAAGTTTACAGGTCTAGATTCCTACAAACTATGCCTGGAGCTAACAGGAATGCCCGCTATTCTCTGCCCAAAAATCTCCTCCTCATCCAACCATCAAGCATTCCCCTATACTCATTTCCTTTTAAATGCTGACCAGGTCCTCATTTCTGCTGGGCTTCTTCTTGTGCTACCCAGCAAACCTACTGGGAAGGAAGGGAAGGGTGGTCTTTATTGTCCCTAAAAATGAAAGTTGTTCAGTCATGTCCGATTCTGCAGACCGCATGGACTGTATAATCCATGGAACTCTCCAGGCCAGAATACTGGAGTGGGTAGCCATTCCCTTCTCCAGGGGATCTTCCCAAACCAGGGATCGAACCCAGGTCTCCCATATTGCAGGTGCATTCTTCACCACCTGAGACACCAGGGAAGCCCTTCGTGGTCCCTGCATGCAAAAATTATTGGTCCTGCAACTCTCTGACCTTGAACAAGTCTTGCCTTGTCTTTCTCCCAGACCTCACAGAAGCTCAGAGAGCTCCCCCTGATGGCCTTGCTCAGTAAGACAGATCTCACTTGGCAAGGGGTCAACATAATACAAGCTCTTGTTCAGGAATTCTTGCTCCACTAGGGGACTGTTGCTTGGAGGTATGGAAAAAACATAGGGGTTGAAATCACACCTCAAGGAAGGAAACTAGCAAGAGAGAGAAGTTCTATTTGTTCTTTAAAACTGGAAAGTAATAGGAATTTCCCTTTAAGACCCCTGTATCGCCACATATATTTTGCTAGGTCTCCTTTAGGCAAGGTTAGTCATTTCACTAGTTATTCCAGCATGCATGCAGGGGAGGAAGGGTGGTAACCCCATCCGTGGGGTATGAGGGACTGTTTTACACCCAGTGTGAAAGGAGCCAGCTCAAAGTGATAGTATCATTTCCTATTATGCATGTAAGGGCACTGAGTTAGTACTGTTGGCCACAGCTCTTACATTTAGGCATTTTACTCCGAGCGCTGACTTCTAACACCATCACCAGCACTACCACCACCAACGCCTGCAAAACAAGTTCCTGCTTCAAGCAATAAAATCCTCTGACCCATCTATTCTGGTCCTTTGCAATGATTTCTTCAATGTTCTTCCATTGGGGAAGGAGTCAACCACCTACAGCTAGTAAAGCCGGTGTGTGTATGTATGTATGTGTGTGTGTGTGTGTGTGTGTCTGTGTCTCTGTGTGTGTGTCTCTGTGGTGTGTGCATGTGTGTGTGTGTCCCCTACCTTTCTTCCACTTAGTGACGTATACTTCTCACATCTCCTCAACAACAACAACAAAAATAACAGATTGTCATTTTGTTCAGAGACAGGCTTGGGGTGTAATGCTAAAAACTCCTGTTGGTAATCTTTTGGTTTGTAATGCTTTTTGACCAAGCAGACTTTTTATCTCTACCTCTGTAACCTTAACCTTATCACTCAGCAGACCAGCTGCCTTCCTCCGGGTGCCATTCTGACAGACACAAAGACAGCTCTCTCGCTTCCTATCACACACTTATCTCGACTTCCTTGGAGTGAGGAAGCTCTCCTGGGCTATTTACTCTGAGAGGCAGAGGAAAAGTCTTTGCTTCAAAGATTGAGCTGCTATTTCCTGCAGCCAGACCTGCACGGGCTGGAAGAACACACTGCAGCCTGAGAATCAGAAATTCCTTCAGGCTCCACATAAAAAAGTGAGAGACAGGGAGTCGTTCCGAAGGTGCGCAACCCAGTATATTTCATTGCAATATCTACACATTACAGTAGTTGAAAGTGGATTTGGAAGTGAGGGATAGATTCGGAGCACAAGCCCGTGACGCTGCATGAATTTGACTAGTTTAGACCAGTTTCGTCTAGTTGTGCAGAACCACAGCAATAAACAGGCCATTCATAAAGCATAGAGTGTGTGTTCATTGTGGCAGCACATTTTGCTTAAAATCTTTTAAATTATGCCTTGAAGAATTTGGGCATAAATCCACTTCAAACCCTCGCACTGTCTCAGGGGTGGCCAACAGAAAGTTATGTGCCAAAAATGCTGTGTGGGTTAATTTTAAAAACCCTTCTCCTCCTCACATTTATGATTTTTATCCACTACCACCTCCAAACGTCTACCTACAAAATTCCATCAATGCAGTCTGTTCACACTTTCACAAGAACCAGTATAATAGACACTTTTTTTCTAAATCCAATCTGGAGTCATTACTGAGACATCAACTTATATTCTACCAACTCATGTTTTAGTATGCTGGAAAAGAAGATAATGAATTCTTGACATTCTCTTTTTATAAGGTCACCAATGTGAGCAATATGATATGATGTTTGAAACAGTCCAGCATCTCAGGCTAAGAGATCAAGGAAAAGGAGTTTTAATTGACAAATGAATGCTACATAAAATAGTCATAGATAGCTCTAATATTTATTGTACTTGTTATGTGCCAGTACTAAAGGAAGATCTTATATATTTAGCTCATTTAATTCTTAAAGAAGACCTATGAGGTGACAGTAACATCATCTCCAGGTTAAACATAAGGAAGCTAAAGGTACAGCAGGTTTAAGTAGCCTTCTATTGTACAATGCTGCTGCTGCTGCTAAGTCACTTCAGTCGTGTCCAACTCTGTGCGATCCCAAAGACGGCAGCCCACCAGGCTCTTCTGTCTACAAGATTCTCTAGGCAAGAATACTGGAGTGGGTTACCATTTCCTTCTCTGTATTATGCAATGAACCCAAGCCATCCACCCATACACTCTGACTTCAGAACCCAAGTTCTCCACCATTATATTTAAGTGACTACCTTCCTTTCTTTTCAACATTATGCTTTTTCTACTCTACAAAGCTTATTAAGATATTGCAGTGGGAGGGGGAGGGGAAGACAAGAACAATAATATATCACTGGTTTGTTTTCAAAATCATTTTGTAACTTTATGTGCATTATCCTTCCAATGTCTCCTGGTTTCATATACCTAGAATTCATTAAAGTCTTGTCCATAGATCCCTCTCACAGAGCTTGGACACTTGGGGTACACCTGAGAGCAGAGTGCTTTTCCATGGAAATTAAAGATGCTAAGATGCATAGATTTTTCATTTACAAATGTTGAGGATGGAGGAGGTTAAACAGTTCTTTGTTTAAGGCTGAGACTGGGATAGAGCAGATAAACCAAATGCACCAGCTGTGACTTTTTGCACTCCACACCAACTGGGACTGTCGTAGTCACGTTAGAATCTCAGTGTCAAAGGGCAGCTGTTGATGTTGGATAATAAGGAAGACATCTCCACAACCAGTGAAACAAGAAAAGCCTGTCTTTGGGGAATACAATGGCCCAATTCCCTTCCTATCCCTTAGGGGGCTACTCTGCAGATTTCCTCCTTATCTTTCAAAGTTCTAGAAATACACAGTAGTGACTGTAGTTCTTCAGGGACTGTTTTTCCAGCTTGAATCCAGCAATCAAAGGCATCTGCCCCATGCTGTTCAATTTCCCAGTCTCCCTACCATTGTCAAAATCATACTCATTGAAAAAAAAAAAAAAGCACTTCCAAACCATCATTCCATTCCTCCTTACAAATAGCATGTCAATTTCACTCAGGGTTCCTCTCCTCATGAAAGACAGATTGCTCAGTTTTGTGTCCATTCGATCATTCAGTATTTACTTTGCCTGTGACAAGACTAAAGGTGGAGGACTAGGGTGTAGTCTAGTTCTGGCCAATAACACTGTAATGGAATAATTCCTAGCGAGGATGATAAACACAAATAATGCAGGGAACTATAGGAAATGAGTATATGACTGTCTTTTTCTTAAACACACAAGAACACAGTGCTCTAAAAGCCCTGAGGAAGAAGAAATTAAATCTGCCAGGAAAAATCATTGCAAGAAGCCCAAGAAAGCAGCACATACCTTCAGAACTTGAAAGGTGAATGAGAAGCTTTTTTGTAAGTAGGGAAAAGAGGGAACAACATGTGTCAAACCATTAAATAAAGGTATGTGTGTAGACAGAGAGGATGAATTTGGCTAGAGGAGTGTATCCATAGGCTTTCCAGGTGGCACAGTTGGTAAACAACCTACCTGCCAATGCAGGGGATGCAAGAGACATGGATTTGAAACCCTGGGTTGGGAAGATCCCCCGGAAAAGGAAATGCAGCCCCCTCCAGTATTCTTGTCTGGATAATCCCAGGGACAAGGAACCTGGCAGGCTACAGTCCACGGGGTCACAAAAAGTTGGGCAGGACTGAAGCGACTGAGCACAGGACAAATGGCAGGGAATTAAATTGCAAAGATGGACTGAACCTAGATCTGAGAGAATACTCAATGTCCTCCCTAGCGAGAGGGACTTACCTTCAAGCCCTGGAGAGCTTTTGAAACAAAGTGTCTTAGAATGTAGGTTTTACTGCCACAAGAAGGGCCAAATTAATAGTGTCTTAAACAATCTGAAAGTTTATTTCTCACACACACAGCGATCCAAACATAAGCAACCCAGTGCTGACAGGGCGGCACAGGGCTTTTGGAGTTCCAGGCCTCTTGGATCTTGTTGCTCTGGCATCTTGAACAGATGTCCTAAAATGCTTGATCCAGCCCCCAAGAGCATATATGCATCCTGAGAGGGAAAAGTGACAAGGATGGATGAAGACACGGCCCTTTCCCAGTCCATAGGCTGGAACATGCACTCATCAATTCATGTCCCCTTGGACACAATCTAGTCACATCCTTGGACCCAAAGAAGGATTCTTCAGCTAAATAGCAACCTCACCTTTAAATAAATGAAATAATCAACTTGTGTTTGAGAAACATACTTTTTAAAAGTGAGTCGAGTCTCTGGAGGGAAGGAGGAGATCCATCAGAACCTCACATAGCCTCGATGAGAGCTGATGAATTTAATTAAAGCAGTGACTGTAGAAACAGCGAAGAGGAAGGCAGCGCTGCAGGCCGGACCTCAGAGAGACTCGGCAGCTGGCGTATCTGGGATCCAGACGAGTGATGCCGAAAGCATGGCTTCTGTCTGCTTTACTGAATTGCTCCGCTGAGCAGCTCGAGAACAGCCACTTTAGGCAACTCTCTCTTGTGATCCATGTTAACTGACATTCACTGGGAGCTCACTGGCTGCCCTCTGTGCTCAGAATCACAGCGCCCTCCTGAGCCTAAAGCAGCATGCCGGGCTTGGGCTTGCTTGATGAGCGTGTTCAGCACAGGCAGTAATTAGTGGTGGATTTCCACACGCATTGCCTTTGGGGATCTTCATTTTACAGAGCGATTCTAGCTGAACGGTTATTTTTCAGACTGACAGTACAACGCGCTATGAATGATGAACTCATAAAGCACGTTGTTCACGTGGATAGAGGGAGAAGTACAACCTTTGTCCAGCTGTCTGATGGCTCCTAAAATCTCAATTAAGCACATTTGTTCAAGTTTCACTGGTAATGTTATTTGGCTAGAAGTCAGGATTTCTTTTGCCCTCTATGTGTGTATGAGCATCAGAATTCAGAACATAGTTATATTACAGGGATTATATACGTTCACATAGCTTTCCACACACTTAGTGTGTATTTTTATAACCAATGTGTTTACAGTCACAATTAAGTGAGTTATTTTAGTGTCAGAAACAGAAATGATCATTTTCAAACATCTAATATTACTAAATTCTTTGAGAAGCTGACACTCAGAGGGGTCTTCTGCCTCATATAGAGCTTAACCCCACTTATCCCACAAACACTTCCTGTTGCCGCTATATGAGACAATAGCTGGGCTAGTTTGCCTCATAGGCTAGCTGCTAGCTGCTCAGTCGACTCTTTGCAGCCTCGTGGTCTGTAGCCCACCAGGCTCCTCTGTCCTTGGGATTTCCCAGACAAGAACTGGAGTGGATTGCCATTCTCTTCTTCGGGGGATCTTCCCAACCTAGGGATAGATGGAACTGGGCTCTAATGCACTGCGGGCAGACTCTACCATCTGAGCCAGCATGGAAGCACTTAGTTTGGCTCTTATCTCTGATTTTCTATTGAATCTGTTCCCTGTGACTATTATATCCTTCCTCACTGTTTGAAAAAATATATGGAAGCATCCTATTCATTCTTCAAGGCTTACCCTAAAAGTCACAGTCTTAGCCAGCTGAGGCTGCTGTAACAAATATACCATACACTGAGAAGCTTAAATAATTAACATTTCTCACAGTTCTGCTGCTGCTGCTAAGTTGCTTCAGTCGTGTCCAACTCTGTGTGACCCCATAGACGACAGCCCACCAGGCTCCCCCGATCCCTGGGATTCTCCAGGTAAGAAGACTGGAGTGGGTTGCCATTTCCTTCTCCAATGCAATAAAGTGAAAAGTGAAAGGGAAGTCGCTCAGTCATGTCCAACTCTTCGTGACCCCATGGACTGCAGCCCACCACTCCTCCATCAATGGGATTTTCCAGGCAAGAGTACTGGAGGGGGTTGTCATCGCCTTCTCCGTCTCACAGTTCTAGAGGCACAAAACTCCAAGATGAAGATGTCAGCACTTGTAGTGTCTGGTGGGGAAGAACATCCTCATCAGGCATTGCAGAATTTTGTCTCTGGCATGCTCATACAATGGGAAGAAGAGATGGAGGGGAGCACGCTCCCTGGGATCTCTTCTTATGAAAGAAAAATCCCATTCACGAGAATGCCATTCTCGTGACCTAATCACTTGCCTCTCAAAGGCTGAGCCTCTAATACCACCACAGTGCTTAGGACGTCAGCATGTGAATTTTGAGGTCCATAGCAGTCATCTTATCATGTCAGGCAGATTGAAGGTCCAGAAGGATGGGACAAATATGTCTAGCCTCCCTGTTCTTTTAATCTCTTTGTCTACCATTTCCTTTAGTTCATTAAAGACAGCCTCGCAACTTTTAAGACCTTGTCACCAAGAAGATGTATTATTTCTTTGATATTGTAAACTTTAGAATCTCACTCTCTCATCATACTCTCCCACTTGTCAGGATCTCTCACTGCCTCACTCTCCTACAACTGCTCTCTGTACTCATTCACACCTTCCTTCCCTAGACTGAGGGAGTTCACCCTCACTCTTCTAGATCTTGCCTCTCCAGCATCTTTGACTCACACGTCAATACATATTGAGTGCCTGGCACAAAGTAGATAGAAACTTGATTGAATTTCTTTTCATTGCTCCTGTCTCACTGCATACTTCCAGCACACTGATTCTATAACCATCTAACCTTCAACCAAGCACAGCATTTCCTCTGCAGAGTCTGTATTTGGCTGATATCACCCTGGAGGGAAGTGACAGCCCTGCAGTTTGCTGCCATGACAGATTCTCCGTCTCCAGTTCCTTGTGCACTCATAATGCAGCGGTGTTCAGTAATTTCTTTGCCTCTGCTTAGGCAGTCCCCTTTCCTGTGCCCAACAATAGTGGTCTAAATCTAAAACCTTTACCATTTTCCTCTTTCCTCAGCCTCATGAAAGGCCCTTCACTCAGAACAAAGAAGATTGGGGTTGTGACAGCTCCCTGCCACCTTCATCCAGCTCCATCCGACCCCATCATGGCAGTAGACTGGACTTAGCTAGTGCTGTCTCTGGAGTGCCTGCACATGGCCTTCTCCAGCATAATCTCCAGGTAGATGCAGGGTGGTCAGATTTCTTACATGATGGTTCAGTATTGCAACAGCACAAGGCAGAAGCTGTCTAGCATTTTTTGACCTAATGTCAGAAATAGCACATGATTACTTTTGACACCCTATTGTTCAAACCAGATTCAAGTGGGTAGAACATCTCAAGGAGTGTTAGAGAACTTATGGCCAAGTTTTAAAACTCATCAATTAAACATTCTGGGAACTCTTCTGTGTTTTGGTCTCCAGTTATATCCTGTGAGATAGAAATCATTATATTTAGTCTACAGATGAATAAGCAGAGTCTCAGCCCAGCAAACAGACTTGCCAAAGGTCAAACAGCTAGCTAGTGAGTAAACCTATATTTTAAAGTTCTTCTTATTAAGTATTACTCCTAATAAGAGTGAATCATTCTTCCCCTCAGTCTTTAATCTTTGTCTACTGAACTCTCTTAATTTTTAGGAAAATTTGCTCTGGCCTATCTGTTACTTTATCTATGCATATCTGTATGTGAGAAAAAGAGAGATACAAACATATATAGAGAAAGAACCACTATTACCAAATTATTTGAAAGATATACATTTGTATCTATTTCTTAACCGAGTCCTAAATCAACGTTAAACTGCCTCCTGTCTCTACCATTCCTCTAAGACCATCTCTCTATCAATGACTATCAATCATCATCAAATCCAAACTCTAAGTATTTAACAGGTTTGATTAATCCCTTCATAAACTTTGCAGTTTTTCATTTACCAAATGATTATCCCTCTGAAAATTTATCATTCATTAATTAAACAGTATATATTGACTTCCTGGGCAATATTTTGAGTGGTAGAGAGAGCAGAGATCAAGAATCCCCTGCCTTGGGATGTGATATCAACATCCATAAGTCAACTGATGTGAATACCATACTAGTAAATTGAAGAACAAAGAACATACGATCATTTCAGTAGGTACAGAAAAACTTTTGATAAAGTTCAGCATTCATTTATGATAAAGATTTCCCAGTATGTGGGCACAGAGGGAATATATTGCAACATAATAAAGGCCACATGTTA
This sequence comes from Madoqua kirkii, assembly GCA_006408675.1. NCBI lineage: Eukaryota > Metazoa > Chordata > Mammalia > Artiodactyla > Bovidae > Madoqua > Madoqua kirkii. The sequence goes on from SJYC01076776.1 coordinate 13,625, forward strand.
AAAACTCACAGCTAACAACATACTCAATGGTGAAAAGCTGAAAGCATTTCCTCAAAGATCAGAAATGAGAGAAGAATGTTCATTTTCACTGTTTTTATTCAACATAGTTTTATGATTCCTTGCCACAGAAATCAGAGAAGAAAAAGAAACAAAAGGAATCCAAATTGAAAAGGAAAAAGTAAAACTGTCACTATTTGCAGATGACATGATACAATCATAGAAAATTCTAAAGATACCACCAGAAAACTACTGTACCGTGTGTGTGTGTGCAGATGGCATGTGCTGTTGTATCTGACTCTTTGTGACCCCAGGCACTGTAGCCCACCAGGCTCCTCTGTCATGGAATTTTCCAGGCAAGAATACTGAAGGAGTTGTCATTTCCTACCTAGGGGATCAGCCTGATCCAGGGATTGAACCCAGGTCTCCTGCATTGACAGGCAGATTCTTTACCACACCACCACCTGGGAAGCCCAGAAAACTACCAGAGCTCATCAATGAATCTGGTACATTTGCAGGACAAAAAACAATATACAGAAATATGCTCCATTTTTATACACTAACAATGAAATATCACAAAGAGAAAATAAGGATTCTATTTATCACTGCATCAAAAAGAAACAAATACTTAGAAGCAAACCTACCAAAGGAGGCAAAAGACCTGTACTTTGAAAACTGAAAAATGTTGATGAAAAATTGAAGATGTCAAAAACAGATGGAAAGACATACCACATTCTTGGATTGGAAGAATCAATACTGTTAAAATGCCCATAATATCCAAGGCAATCTATAGACTCAGTGTAATCCCTATGAAAATACCAATGATGTTTTTCACAGAACAAATTTCACAATTTCACAGAACAAATAATTTCACAACCTGTATGAAAACACAAAAATCCCAAATAGCACAACAATCTTGAGAAAGAGAAGCAGACCTAGAGGAATCACATGTGCTCACTTTAGACTACATTACAAAGCTACAGTAATTGAAACAGTATTATCCTGGCACAAAAACAGACACATAAATTAATACAATAGGATAAAGGCCCAGAAATAAACCCACTCACTTGCGGTCAATTAATCTACAACAAAGGAGGCAAGAATCTACAACGGAGAAAAGACAGTCTTTTCAATAAGCAGTGCTCAAAAAACAGGATAGCTAGTTGTAAAAGAATGAAATTAGAATACTCTCTAACACCATGTGGGCCCCCCTGGTAGCTCAGTCAGTAAAGAATCCATCTGCAGTGTGGGAGACCTGGGTTTGAAACTTAGGTTGGGAAGATTGCCTGGAGAAGGGCATGGCAACCCCCTCCAGTATGCTTGCCTGGAGATTCCCCATGGACAGGGGAGCCTAGCAAGCTATAGTCCAAGGGGTCACAAAGAGTTGGACATGACTGAGTGACTAAGCTCAACGCCACATAAAAACAAACTCAGAATGTATTAAAGACCTAAACATAAGGCCAAATACTATAAAACTCCTAGAGGAAAACATAGGCAAAAAATTCCTTGACATAAATTGTAGCAATAATTTTTTGGATCCATCTCCTACAGTAATGGAAACAAAAACAAAACCAAAGAAATGGGACCTGATTAAACTAACAACCTTTTGCAGAGCAAAAGAAACCACTGAAAAAATGATAGACAACCTACTAAATGAGATATATTTTCAGATAATATGAATGATAAAGGATTAACATCCCACATATATTGATATAAATAGCTAATAGAATTCAACATCACCAAACAACTTGATTAAAAAATGGGGAGAAGAACTAAATGGACATTCTTCCAAAGAGGAAATGCAGACAGCCAACAGGCACATGAGAAGACGCTCAACATCACTAATCATTAGAGAAATGCAACTCAAAACCACAGTGAGATACCACCTCACACCTGTGAGAATGACTATCATCAAAAAGAGCACAAATAACAAATGCTGGCGAGGATGAGGAGAAAAGGGAACCTTCCTACACTGTTGGTAAAGTGTAAACTGGTACAGCCACTGTGGAAAACAGTAGGCAAGTCACTTTGGTTGTGTCTGACTCTTTGTGATCATACGGACATAGCCTGCCGAGCAGGCTCCTCTGTCCATGGGATGCTCCAGGCAAGAATACTGGAGTGGAATGCCATTTCCTTCTCCAGGGGATCTTCCCAATCCAGTGATCAAACCCATGTCTCCTTCGTCTCCAGCACTGGCAGGCAAGTTCTATACCACTAGCATCACTGGGGAGCCCCTGGAAAACAGTATGGAAGTTTCTCAAAAAAACTTAAAAATAGAACTACCATGTGACTCAACAGTTCCATTCTTAATTATAGAGCCAACAAAAACAGAAACATTAATTGGGAAAGATGAGTGCTCCCCAATGTTCATAGCAGCATTTCTACAATTGCCAAGGTAAGGAAGCAACAAAAGTGACCGTGGACAAATGAATGGATAAAGAACAGGTGGTATGTATGTATGTGTGTGTGTGTAAAACGAATAAAATTTTGACATTTGAAGCAACACGGACAGACTTGAAGAGCATCATGCTAGGTGAAATAAATCAGAGAGAGACAAATACTGTATATCACTTATATGTGTAATCTAAAAAATACAACAGACTAGTGAATAAAACAGAAGCAGACTCACAGATATAGAGAACAGACTAGTGGCTACCAGTAGGAAGAGGGAAGGAAGAGCGGCAGTATAAGGGCCGTTGTCATTGCTGTCTAGTCACTCAGGAGTGTCAGACTTTTGCCACTGCCAGATGGACTGTAGCCCACTAGCCTCCTCCGTCCATGGGATTTCCCAGCAAGAATACTGGAGGGGGTTGCCATTTCCTTAGGAGAACTTCCTAACCTAGGAATCAAACCTGGATCTTCCACTTTAGCAGGTGGATTCTTTACCACTGAGCCAACGGGGAAAGGGGATTTAAAAAGTGGCTAGAAAGCTCCAGGAGATGGTAAAGGACAGAGAAGCCTGATGTGCTGCTCTCCATGGGGTCGCAAAGAGTCAGACACAACCGAATGAACAACAACAGCAATATTAAGGGATTATTCAAAATCACATGTTGGAAACTTTAGAAAGTTTTAAAGCGCTATATAATGAAAGAATCGTTCATTCAAAAATAATAATAAGAAGAAGAGACCTCTGCCTTCATTGAACTTAATTCTGGTGGAACTCTACTATATCAGTTAATTCTGGTGGAACTCCATTATATTACAGCAAATTGTTATTGGTTTTTAAATTGTCAGGGTTCTCCATAGAAACAGAACAGGAGGTATGTACATATAGAGAGAAATTTATTTTAGGGAATTGGCTCATGTAATTGTGAGGACTTGGCAAGTCCTAGATCTGCAGATTAGGCAGACAGACTGCAGCCCTGGGAAGAGTCAATGTCACAGTTCAAGCTCATTCTTCTGGAAGAATTCCCTTTTCTTGCAGGGAAGCCAGTCTTTTTCTATTAAGACCTTCGAGTGATTGGATGAGGTTCACCCATGTTTTGAAGGTTTATTCAAAATCTATTGACTTAAACATTAATCTCATCTAAAAATACCACAGAAGTATCTAGAACCATGTTTGAACAAATATATGGATACGGTGGCCTAGCCAGGTTGATCCATAAAATTAACCTTCACAAGTTCACCCCTTGCCAACTTGGCATCTAAACCCACCTTCTTAAACCTCACTTAGTCTTTGAATAAAGACAAAAGCATGGTCATCATACTTCCACTGAACACAATACAGGAATCCTGAACGCAACTGAAAACACACTGAACGTTTCCTCAAAAGAGGAAACAAAGCACTTAGGTAATGTTTAGTTTCTCCCTGGTATCTCATAACTTAAATACTATGATGTAAAACTAGTAAAACTTAAACATTATGATACGAGGTGAATACATTTGAATCATAGTATTTGTTAAATGATAAAGAGATATTAAAGAGAAAGAAGACAAATGTATTTGCTTATTGTGTGTGTGAATATACACAAACATATTTTCAACAAAATAAGAAAGAAATCACAGTCCTCATTTCTGTAACTGATCATGTGGTTATAACCCACTACCCAATCTGTAGTCCCTTTGCCTCCTGCAAGTACTTCTCATTGTAATTTTCTCTCAGTACGAGACCACAAAATTCATACCTGAAGGATCTAGTACATTAATAATCTTGCCGGAACTGAGTTGTAGTTTTTCACTGGTTTTATTCACAAGTCCACGGTATTACCAAGAGATACTCTAAACAATCTCCCGTATTCCAGACGTATTCTTCCTTACTTCCATTGTAGAGTGCTGTTGCTGCCACCGCTGCTGCTGCTGCTAAGTCGCTTCAGTCGTGTCCAGCTCTGTGCGACCCCATAGACTGCAGCCTACAAGGCTCTGCCATCCCTATGATTCTCCAGGCAAGAACACTGGAGTGGGTTGCCATTTCCTTCTCCAATGCATGGAAGTGAAAAGTGAAAGTGAAGTGGCTGTCATGTCTGACTCAGCGACCTCATGGACTGCAGCCTACCAGGCCCCTCTGTCCATGGGATTTTCCAGGCAAGAGTATTGAAGTGGGGTGCCATTGCCTTCTCCGCCATTGTAGAATAGTACTCCAATTTTCCTGTGACTAAGTGAAAGTCACTTAGTCATGTCTAACTCTTGGCTATCCCATGGTATTCTTCAGGTCAGAATACTGGAGTGGGTAGCCTTTCCCTTCTCAGGGCATCTTCCCAACCCAGGGGTTGAACCCAGGCAACTCAGTTCTCCTGCATTGCAGGTGGATTTTTCACCAGCTGAGCCACAAGGGAAGCCCAAGAATACCAGAGTAGGTAGTCTATCCCTTCTCCAGCAGATCTTCCTCACTCAGGAATCAACCCAGCGTCTCCTGCATTGCACGCAGATTCTTTACCAACTGAGCTATCAGAGAAGCCCTTTCCTGTGGTAGTCATGATCAGTTACCTTAGCCAGCAGAGTAACTCTTTTATTTTCCTGTTGAGTCAAAGAAATGAGAAACCCAGTGTAACCAGATGACAGTCATAAACTCCAATTCAATGGACTCTTGTTGGTGGAAGCATCCTTCCCTTTGGAACTAGGATCAGTAGGCCAGCAGAGTATAAAGTTACAGAAACAAGAAAAAAATACTAGTAGCGTGTCACTATAGCTCAGTTGGTAAAGAATCTGCCTGCAGTGCAGGAGACCCTGGTTCAATTCCTGGGTCAGGAAGATCCCCTGGAGAAAGGATAGGCTACCCACTCCATTTGGCATCCCTTGTGGCTCAGCTGGTAAAGAATCCTCCTGCAATGCGGGAGACCTGGGTTGGGAAGATTCCCTGGAGAAGGGAAATACAACCCACTCCAGTATCCTGGCCTGGAGAATTCCATGGACTGTAGAGTCCTCTTGCAGTCACAAAGAGTCAGATGGACTAATCAATTTTCACTTTCACTTTTCACTTTCAGGGTACTAGTGAATGGTACTACTTCCATTTCCACTCCTTGAATACCAGGCCTGTGAATCTTAGTTATGAAAGAAACACCACCAGATACTGGATGCTGATTCAGAGCATATACAGCCTTCTAGAGACCCTGGCCCCAGTTCTGCAAGGTACCAACTAGCCGGTGTTTTAACTGAGTCTTCAAAAGACCATTTCATCATTCTATGAAACAAGCCGCTTTAGGCTGGCAGGAACATGTTAAGACCAGTGACTTCTATAAGCATTGGCCCAATGCCACATCCTACCTTCTGATAAAAGTTCCCATTTTTTTCATGGTAGTTTTGGTCTTACTCTAACCTTAAAAAAAAAGTTTTTAAATTGAAGTGTCATTGCTTTACAATGTGTTATAATTGCTTTAAATGTTGCTGTGTAACAACCCGAATCGGCTATAGACATACATATATCCATCTCTCTCAAGCTTCCCTCCTACTGCCCCCATCCCACTCTGCTAGGTCATCACAAAGCACCAAGCTGAGTTCTTTGTATTATACAGTAGCTTCTTACTGCTGCTGCTAAGTCGCTTCAGTCGTGTCCGACTCTGTGCGACCCCAGAGATGGCAGCCCACCAGGCTCCCCTGTCCCTGCGATTTTCCAGGCAAGAACACTGGGGTGGGTTTCCATTTCCTTCTCCAAAGCATGAAAGTGAAAAGTGAAAGTGAAGTCACTCAGTCATGTCCGACTCCTAGCGACCCCACAGACTTCAGCCTTCAGGCTCCTCCGTCCATGGGATTTTCCAGGCAAGAGTAATGGAGTGGGGTGCCATTGCCTTCTCCAAGCTTCCCACTAGCTAAGTATTTTATTAATACACATGGTTAGTATATATATGTCAATACTATTCTCTCAGCTTGTCCTACCTTCTCCTTACCCATCTGTGTTCATAAATCTGTTCTCTATGTCTGTGTCTCTATACCTGCTCTACAAATAGGTTCATCAATGTCATTTTTCTAGATCCCATATATATGTGTCAATATACAATATTTGTTTCTCTGACTTACTTCACTCCATATGACAGAGTCTAGGTTCTTCCACATCACTACAAATGAATCACTTTCATTTTTATGGCTGGGAGACTGAAAACGTTGGCTTAAAGATCAACATTCAGAAAACAAAGATCATGGCATCTGGTCCCATCACCTCATGGGAAATAGATGGGGAAACAGTATCAGACTTTATTTTTGGGGGCTCCAAAATCACTGCAGATGGTGACTGCAGCCTTGAAATTAAAAGACACCTACTCCTTGGAAGAAAAGTTATGACCAACCTAGACAGCATGTTGAAGAGCAGAGACATTACTTTGCCAACAAAGGTCCATCTAGTCAAGGCTATAGTTTTTCCAGTGGTCATGTACAGATGTGAGAATTGGACTGTGAAGAAGGCTGAGCACTGAAGAATTGACGCTTTTGAACTATGGTGTTGGAGAAGACTCTTGAGAGTCCCTTGGACTGCAAGGAGATTCAACCAGTCCATCCTAAAGGAGATCAGCCCTGGGATTTCTTTTGAGGAAATGATGCTGAAGCTGAAACTCCAGTACTTTGGCCACCTCATGCGAAGAGTTGACTCATTTGAAAAGACTCTGATGCTGGGAGGGATTGGGGGCAGGAGGAGAAGGGGACGACAGAGGATGGGATAGCTGGATGGCATCACTGACTCGATGGACATAAGTCTGAGTGAACTCCCAGAGTTGGTGATGGACAGGGAGGCCTGGCGTGCTGCGATTCATGGGGTCACAAAGAGTCAGACACGACTGAGTGACTGAACTGAACTGAATATTTCATTGTATACATGAACCACATCTTCT
>SJYC01076780.1:0-33320 GCA_006408675.1 Madoqua kirkii
AGGAGGCCTGGTATGCTGCAGAACATAGGGTCACAAAGAGTCAGACACAACTAATTGACTAAATAACAAACAATGACAAGTTCCTTTTGAACACAGGGTCCCATCTCATCACATGGGTCACTGACCCTTGAAGTCAACTCTGGCTCAGTGACTACATAGTTACAAACAGGAAACATGTATGAGGAAATATCATCAAACAGATGCTGGAAAGGAAGCCTTTACACTCTCTCCAAAACCAAAGATACTATGGAATTGGAGATTTTAAGAAGTTACTGTAAGTGAAAAAAAACAACATGTATCCTAAGATGAATATCAAAGCAAGAAATTTGCAACAAAACAGGATCTGTCTTAAGAAACCTGAAAAGCAACTTTGTCCAGACAAATCTTTTGGTGTTAAGTGCCAAGAGAATAGATTGGTGAGTGCAGGAAGTAGCAATAAGTTAGAAGGCGGAAGGATCATTCTTTACTGGAGTAAGGATGAAACGTAATTTTGAAGTGAGAAATGGTTTTGTCTTTGAGGAGTCTGATTTAGTTAAGTTCACAGTGATATGGCATGCAATATGGCTTTTATAACTGGCAAGTATTCTTTTGTATGTTAAACAGAAACTCTTTCTAAACCCCTTAATATACTTGATTATGTCATAAAGTCTCCAGGACAGAAATGTAGAAATACTAAATTATAATGAAGTAATTATGAAACAAATTTCTGTATTGTGTTGCAGTGAAAATTCTATTTGGGTAATGCTGGAGTGCAGTCAAGTGGGCCTTAGGAAGCATCACTGCAAAGCTAGTGGAAGTGATGGAATTCCAACTGAGCTATTTCAAATCCTAAAAGATGATGCTGTGCAAGTGATGCACTCAGTATGCCAGCAAGTTTAGAGAACTCAGCAGCGGCCATAGGACTGGAAAAGGTGAGTTTTCATTCCAATCCCAAAGAAAGGCAATGTCAAAGAATGTTCAAACTACCATACAATTGCACTCATCTCACATGCTAGCAAAGTAATGCTCAAAATTCTCCAAACCAGCCTTCAACAGTACCTGAGCCAAGAATTTCCAGATGTTCAAGCTTGATTTAGAAAAGGCAGACAAACCAGAGATCAAATTGCCAACAACTGTAGGATCATCAGAAAAGCAAGAGAATCTCAGAAAAAATATCTACTTCTGCTTCACTAACTACACTAAAGCCTTTAACTCTTCAAGACATGGGAATACCAAACCACCTTACCTATCTCCTGAGAAATCTCTATGCAGGTCAAGAAGCAACAGTTAGAACTGGACATGGGACAATGGAAGATTCCACATTGAAAAAAGAGTACCTCAAAGCTGTATATTGTCACCTTATTTTACTTATGTGCAGAGTACATCCAGTTGCCTTGAAAATCCCATGGACGGAGGAGCCCAGTAGGCTGCATGCATTCCATGAGGTCGCTAAGAGTCAGACACAACTGAGCGACTTTCCTTTCACTTTTCACTTTCATGCACTGGAGAAGGAAATGGCAACCCACTCCAGTGTTCTTGCCTGGAGAATCCCAGGGACGGGGGAGCCTGGTGGGCTGCTCTCTATGGGGTCACACAGAGTCTGGCATGACTGAAGCAACTTAGCAGCAGCAGCAGCAAAGTACATCATACAAAATGCTCTATTGGATGAAGCACAAGTTGGAATCAAGAAATCAGGGAGAAATATCGATCAACTCAGATATGCAGATGACACCACCCTTATGGCAGAAAGTGAAGAGGGACTAAAGAGCCTTTTGATGAAAGTGAAAAAGGAACGTGAAAAAGTTGGCTTAAAGTTCAACATTCATAAAACAAGGATCATGACATCCAGTCCCATCACTTCATGGCAAATAGATGGGGAAACAGTGGAAACAAGAGACTTTATTTTCTTGGGCTCCAAAATCACTGCAAATGGGGACTGAGCCATGAAATTAAAAGACGCCTGCTCCTTGGAAGAAAGGCTATGACAAATCTAGACAGCATATTAAAAAGCAGAGACATTACTCTGCTGAAAAAGTCTATCTAGTCAAAGCTATGGTTTTTCCAGTAGTCATGTATGGATGTGAGAGTTGGACCCTAAAGAAAGCTGAGCACCAAAGAACTTTTGAACTGTGGTGTTGGAGAAGCAAGCCTCTTGAGAGTCTCTTGGACTGCAAGGAGATCCAACCAGTCAATCCTGAAGGATATCAGTCTTGAATATCCATTGGAAGGACTGATGCTGAAGCTGAAACTCCAATACTCTGGCCACCTGATGCGAAGGAGTGACTCATTGGAAAAGATCCTGATGCTGGGAAAGATTTAATGCACGAGCAGAAGGGAACAACAGAGGATGACATGGTTGGATGGCATCACCAACTCGAGGGACATGTGTTTGAGCAAGGTCTAGGAGTTGGTGATGAACAGGGAAGCCTGGAGTGCTGCAGTGCATGGGATCACAAAAATTGAACACAATTAGGAGACTGAAGTACTAAATAAAAAATGAAAGCATTATAATACATTCGTACCTATAACTTTAGGGTAAGCTGAAGTCAGGCTTCTACAGACGTTTTTAGATCAAGTTTATCTAGTAGTTCCCTTGAGATGTGTTAAATATAAAATAGAGGCATTATTTTCTTTTTTTCATCATGTTCACCATTATTTAAAATTTATCAGAAGGAAATAGCATTGCATTCTGTCTTTCAACCTTTGGGCACCCATCTCTTACATTTGAAAATTTTTGTAGGAGAATCTTACCAAAACCAAAAGTCTGTGAATAATTGAAAATAACTGCTAAGTGAAAGCTTGACTTTCCCAGGCAGAAATGTTAATACCCTTTGTAAGCATCTTCAGATGTGTAAGCAGGGGATTGCTGCTAAATGTTTAGAAAGTAGCCTGGAGAATCAAAAGATGGGCAGAAGACCAAAACAGAAATTTCTCCAAAGAAGGTATCCAGATGGCCAACAGGCACAGGAAAATATGTTCAACATTGCTCATTATTAGAGCAAACCAAATGAGAACTACGGTGAGACACCGCTTCTCACTGATCAGCATGGCCATCAGCTAAAGGTCTGCAGACAGTAAATGCTTGAGAGAGTGTGGAGAAAGGGGGCTCTGCTGTACTGTTGGGGGGAATGTAAATTAGTGTGACCACTGTGGAGGACAGTACGGAGGTTCTTTAAAAACTGACAATCTGATTCTGCAATCCTACTCCAAGTCATAGAGCTGGAGAAAACTTTAACTTGAAAAGATACATGCACCTCAGTGTCCATTGCAGCACTATTTACAATAGCCAAGACATAGAAGCAAATGTCCATCAGCAGATGAATGGATAAAGAAAATGTGGTGTATCTATGCAATGGAATGTTACTCAGCCTTAAAAAAGAGATGGAATAGTGCCATTTGTAGCAACATGGATGGACATAGAGCTTATCATTCTAAGTGAAGTAAATGAGACAGAGAAAACCAAATATCGCATAATATCACTTAAAGTAAGTAAAGTCGCTCAGTCGTGTCCGACTCTTTGTGACCCTATGGACTGTAGCCTACCAGGCTCCTCTGTCCATGGGATTTGCCAGGCAAGAGTACTGGAGTGGGTTGCCATTTTCTCACTTAATGTGGAATCTTAAAAAAAAAAAAAGAGGATACCAATGAAATTATTTACAAAATATACCCACAGACATAGAAAACAAACTTATGATTTCCAATAGGAAAGGAAGAAATAAATTTGGAGTTTGGGACTAACATATGCATACTACTATATATAAAATAGATAACCAACAAGGACCTACTGTATAGCACAAGGAACTATATTCAATATTTTGTAATAACTATACAGGAAAAAAACAGATTTAAATATACATATATGGGATTCCATGGTGTCTCAGACTGTAAAGAACCTGCCCGCCTTGTGGGTAACCTGAGTTCAATCCCTGGGTTAGGAAGATCCCCTGGAGGAGGGACTAGTACCTACTCCAGTACTCTGGCCTGGAAAGTTCCATGGACAGAGGAGTCTGGCAGGCTACAGTCCATGGCATGGCAGAGTCAGAGATGATGGAACAACTTTCACTTTCTTTCACTATATACATATATATGTATAATTGAATCTCTGTGCTACATACCTAAAGCTAACATAACATTGTAAATCTACTATATTCCAATTTTTTTAAAAAATGAGCTGGAGGGTGATGAGTGGGAACAGAGATGAAGTCCTGATTTTAGCATTTGCTGATTTCTGTGATGTCAAAACTCCAACCCAAATTCTCCCCTTGGTGGGAGAAATCCATGTTTTATCTTTGCAACTTTTCTGCTCATCAGAAACTACCTTACAATAAAAATTTATTTAAAAAATTAAGAACTCATAGAAGGCCAACTTCAAACTACCAATGTGATATCACTGGATGCAGAGGAAACACAGGCAGAGATGAGCACAATCAACTGTTAAGAGAAAGGGGTTCAAATGATAGGGCAGTACCAGAAACCTGTAAAAGGTATAGGTCTCAATACTGTCAAGATAGGTACCCAAGAGCAGCCTCCAAACCCTTGGGACAGGATTACACCCTGAGCTTGTATTTAGGAGTACATAGCACAAAGGTTGTCTTTGTCACTGATTTTCAACAAGATTCAGAACCATCATTCTTCAGACTTTTCCCTGGAAGAACTAGAAAAAGGCTCACACAGAATCCCAGGATTCTGCAGCAGTCATCAAGCCTAGTGCCTCCCTAAACTATTGATAGTGAAGTGAAGTTAAAGTTGCTCAGTCGTGTCCAACTCTCCGTGACCCCATGGACTTAGTCCATGGAGTTCTCCAGCCAGAATGCTGGAATGGGTAGCCTTCCCTTCTCCAGGGCATTTTCCCAACCCAGGGATCAAACTCAGGTCTCCCACATTGCAGGCCAGTTCTTTACCAGCTGAGCCATAAGGGAAGCCCAAGAATACTGGATTGGGTAGCTTCTCCCTTCTCCAGCAGATCTTCCTGAACCAGGAATTGAACTGGCGTCTCCTGCATCACAGATGGACTCTTTGCCAAATGAGCTATAAGAGAAGCCCCAAACTATTAGTAAGATTCAGCCAAACCGTTTGCTAACAACAACAGCAACAACAAATGATTAGATTCTCAACCCAGAAATGTTGAATCAGCTTCTGGGAAAGAGGCTCAGAAACTCCAGAAAATTCTCATCATTAAGGAGGTCTGGAAAACACAGGCTAGCTCAATCTCCTTACAACTTGAGGAAGTTCCTTACAATATGAAAGTGAAAGTTGCTCAGTCGTGTCTTTGCGACCCCATGGACTATGCAGTCCATGAAATTCTTCTGGCCAGAGTGCTGGAATGAGTAGCCTTTCCCTTCACCAGGGGATCTTCCCCACCCAGGGATCAAACCCAGGTCTCCCACATTGCAAGCGGATTCTTTACCAGTCAGGCTACAAAGCAAGCCCAATAACGTGTCAGAAGCCATTGCTCTACCTTGGCCTCAAAACTTCCACCAAAGAGGATGGTCAACTGTATAATACTGTGGGCAGACATGGTTCAAATCCTCTCTTTACTACCCACCAGAAACATGACTTAGGGAAATTTACTTGGCCTGTCTGAGTTTAGAGTCCTTATCTGTAAATTGGAGATACTGTTTGCAACTTCAAAGTGTAATTTTGCTGAGCAAACAAGATGCCATTGTAATGTGTTTAACATAGAGCCAGAACAAAATACGCACTCAGTATATGCCAGCTAATACAATTCAGACAATGATTTTCAACCTTGTACATACAACCTGGGAGGTTTTAAAAGTCCCAGTGCTCAAGCTATACACTGGCCCATGTAAATTAGAATTTCTGATGATGGGATCCAGGCATCCATATTTCAAACCTCCCAGATTATTCTATGTGCAGTTAACTTTAAGGAACAATGAATAACCAGCTAAGAAACTTGCACAGACACTCAATTCAGCAGCTAGCCGGCTACAACTATTACATCGTATTTCTTTCTAAAGAGGCAGAGCTATAACAATTATTAGTAGTATCAAGATGCAAAGTTTAAGCACCCAATGTATGCAAGATAAGAAAAACTCCTTCTCTGAGAGGTCTTTGAAGCATCAGCAAAGATATTTACATGGATTACCTCTTTGCTTAAGCTGCTTAGGTATACATTTTTTCTTGTTCATAGTTTTGAATTCTTAGATAACTTCTTGTCACATCTGTGCTGTCTGTGGTAAGTTGCCAGCTGAGTTTCATCTCTGGAGAAATCACTGAACACAGCTTTGCCCCGATGCAGGTAGCTAAGAGAAGGATGGAAATATTTTGAATAAGAATTAGAAGGGATAGTGGAAAGTGGGGCTCCCTCAGGTAAGTGCTCCTGTCAGAGCCGATGGAAGCAGATGCTCCAACAAAACAGGGCTCAAGAGGATCAAGCAGGAACCTTCTTCCTGTGTGACAAGAGACAGTCCAAGAGGACCGACTCCATTTACAAGCATTAACACACTGGTTTTATCAAAGGCATTATTCTAATTTTACCTGTCCAGGAATCTTGAGATACTCATGATATGGTCTATGATTAACCAGCATGACGATCATAATTATGGGAAAATGGAAATTAAATGGATTATTTCTCTCAGTTTGACTCAAAGCTTGCCCCTGCTTCTGCCCATGTGACTGTCAATTCAACCTTCTGTGAACACACTGGATTAAAAGCTTGTTTCATCTTTCAAATCCCTTTACACCATCAGACTCTGAATCAAAAAGCAACCTGCCATTATGTGTAAGTTAGAGTGATAGTAATTAGAGTGACCTAGAATTCCCTACAAACTATTTCACTTTAAGAAACATGGGTTTACACTCTTGCTGTCTACCTAGCTGTCAATCTATATAGAGAAGACATTGAAAGGATAATAACGTGGTGACTCCTTCATGGTTTCAGTTCAAAGATATATTGGTTGACAACCCATCCTCAGAGGACAAAGGATATGCGGCCTTTCACGGAGTAAATGAATCCTTTATAGGTCAGTAACACTGATGTTTCCAGAGGCCTATAAGAACCTGGCTTTTTATGAGCTGTTGCCCTGTTCAATTTCATTTATTTTGTTTCATGAATTTTACCTGTTTTCAGTATAAGCAATAGATTTTTCTCTCCCTCTGGGAGAAAATATTGTCTAATATGAGAAAATGCATGTAAAGTAAACTCAAATCAGCTTCTGATTTGAGTCATTCTTCTAAAGACAAATCAAAGCATAACTATAGGAATTTGGAAATGTAGAAATAATTTAAATAGCCACACACACAAAAATGGGAGATGGAGTAGTGGAAGGAAGGTGGATAAAGGTGATTGGTCCACATTTTATAGCAAGAGATCAATAAAGACTACTTAAGCTGATAAATCAAGTAATTGCAGTCCAGGTGCATTATTTAAAGACATAAAACCATGCTTTGATTTCTTTAACATTTTCACTCATAAAGTTTAAAGACTCCACTAATTATCTTCCTGGAGATAAATAAATAAATATAAATATGTGTGTATATATAAATGTAACACAAGATATTTAAATATGTAAATATATAAAATATGTATGAATACTGATAGTAATATATTCAGCTTCCAAGAGATATTTAGAAATATTTATCAACTTATTGCACCAATAAATTTGTCAATTTATTGCACTCATCCATATGTTATGTGTTTTTCCTGCTCTTTCTGCCCATATTTTAGGGCTGACTTTACCAATACATTATCTATAATTTTCTCTTCTAAGGACTCTTTACATCACTGGCTTCTGGACGATTTTAAAACTGTTTCTATATTACTATTAATATTTTAATGCAGTAATAGAGAATCAACTAAAATGTTACTAGTCCTTTCTTCTGCAAACAAAACAGTTGTTACTAAAATTAAGTGGATTTTTAAAAATTTCAGAAGAATGACACTGTACTTCTTAATTCAGTTACTTTGCCCAGCGTGCTGACTATGGTACTGGGCTATAAAACCAAAAAATTAATGCTCACAAGAATCTAGTGGTGATTCAAATAAATGAGCAAAGATTTAAATATGATATGATGAAAGCATCTGTAGAATTCTGTTCACAATACCATGAATCAGAGGGAAAGTGATTGGCGCTGCCTGGGAGGGTTTCCTCAGGTGAACTGACCTCTGCATTAAATTTTATAGAATGAGAAATAGTTCACAGGAGAGCAAGAGATGAATAGATTTCAAGCAAAAAGGCAAAGAATGGAGGTATAAGCTATGACAGTTTTGGGGGGTTTTACCATAATGGAATGTAATAAGCATCTGATAAAGAAGTAGAAGATGGAACAGGGGGCCATGAGGCTGGAGAGACTCCAGGGAAAAGTGATTAAGGCTTTCAATTCCATGATGCAGAGCTTGAATATATGGGTTTCAGGAGCCAGTGAAGGTTTTCAATCATGAGACGCATGTTTTGGCTCAATCACTCTGACAGCTAATGTAGCAGAGGGGTGGAGGGTATGGGGAGAGTCACAGATTAAACAGCTAAGAGGCTATTCAGGTAGCCAGGGCAAAACCTTGACTAAGCCTCGAGAAGAAAGCACCATTGGAAATGTAGTAGTTGATCTTATTAAGGCCAAACCCCAAAGCTTCAGGAAACAAATATTTAGCTGCGTGATTTCATTATTCTCAAGTGTTTCTTGTATTCCAACAGTAATTATATGACATATGGTTTCTTGATGAAAGAAGTACTAGCAAGCTAGTCCAAAACAAGGAAAGGGTCTGAAAAAACTGATGGAAACTCCATTTAAAAGGTTTCAATGAAACCCCTACAATTGTGAATGTGCATTTTTGTAAGAAGATCAATACTTCACCTATGATATAAAAAGAGTTAGAATTACTATTCTATATACAGTTTTCAAGTCTGTTTCAATCTCATTCAGAATGCCTAAAAACATTATTGAAGTTTCTACTCCCATTCATTACCTACTGATCAGACTAATTTTAAATGGATTCTATATGTTTCGCATAATTAATTGTTCTTGCTTGCACAGATAAGTACTTTGAGACTGGATCTCAGTATTTCTGAAGTGTTGATAAATTGAAGAAATGATAACACTACCAAGAATTTACTTCCTATAAGTCAATTAGTTGAGAAACCTGACTCCGAAAACGAGTTTGTCTGGAGAGCATCACTTTCGTGAGATTTCTCATTCAGGTATCCATTTACTAGATTTTGATTGTTCTAGACTTCAGAGATGTAATGGAACACACTCTTTGGGGAGGTTGGTGTTTTATTTTCTAATGTGAAAAGCTGCTTTAAAATGCCACTATATGTCGGAGAAGGCAATGGCACCCCACTCCAGTACTCTTGCCTGGGAAATCCCATGGGCGGAGGAGCCTGGTAGGCTGCAGTCTATGGGGTCACTACGAGTCGGACACGACTGAGTGACTTCACTTTCACTCACTGGAGAAGGAAATGGTAATCCACTCCAGTGATCTTGCCTGGAGAATTCCAGGGATGGGGGAGCCTGGTGGGCTGCCGTCTCTGGGGTCGCACAGAGTCAGACACGACTGAAGCAACTTACCAGCAGCAGCAGCATAGTCAGGGTGGGTAGGACTCCTGTGATTTCTCCTTACATAGTGGTACCTTTTGATAGGCTTCAACCAGTGTGGGCCTAACTCCAAGTAACAATCCTACACCTAGTGTCATGTCTATCATTTCCTAGACAGTGTTCCTCGAGGTCAGGGGCTGTGGATCTTTGCTCATCTCTTGATCCTTAATGTTTTCTCTTGAACATCATTGACGTGAAGTTGTTCAGTTGTGTGCAACTCTTTGCAATCCGATGGACTGTAGCTTACCAGGCTTCTCCGTCCATGGAATTTTCCAGGCAAGAGTACTGGAGTGAGTTGTCATTTCCTTCTCCAGGGGATCTTCCCGACCCAAGGATCGAACCCAGGTCTCCCGCATTGCAGGCAGACGCTTTACCATCTGAGCCATCAGGGAAGCCCGTGAACACCATTGGGGACCATCAAAAAGTATATTGAATGAAAAAATAAGTGCATACAAAAGAAAACATTTCACCAAAGGACAGCAGAGAGATTTGAACGAGGAAGAAGTCACTTCTGAGAAACAGAATTATGGTTGCCTTTTGTAGAGAGACTCAGTGAATTCTTATAAATTTGTGAGTTTTCAGGGTCTTAATAGGAATCCTTTGCAAAGCTGAATTCTTTACCTCATTTCCCCTGTTAGCTATTGGAGGTTTTCAAAACTCCAAGCCTCAATATCATTGTTTTGATTCATGATACCCTTTGGAGAACTCATGTTATAAGCCACCTGTATTCCTTTCCAAAATTCACTATTGGGCCATTTTATTATAAATGAAACGATTGCCTAAGAGTGAGAATTGTTTAAAACTGGAATGGGTAACTAGGAAAATTGTTCAGATGCTTTCTTTAAACACAAAATACTGTTTTTAATCTATCTTGATTAATTAGATGATAATCCTGGCCCAGTACAAGGGGGCCGTCCCAAGTTCATCCTAGGCCTCTGATTCTCTTTCTGCAGAATGTTAGTTCTTCAGATGAATAGTATAATTCTTAACTGAAGTACTCTTCTTTAAGAAAAAGAAAATGTGAGAATTTTCTGGTGGTCCTAGAGAAGGAAATGGCAACCCACTCCAGTATTCTTGCCTGGAGAATCTCATGGACAGAGGAGCCTTGTGGGCTACAGTACATGGGGTCACACAGAGTCAGACATGACTGAGCAACTCACACACACTTTCCTGATGGTCCAGTGGTTAGGACTTGGCACTTTCATTACCCTCTGCCCGGGCTTGATCCCTGGTTAGGGAAACTAAGATCCCATAAGCTGCAAGGCATGGCCCCCCAAAGAAAATCTATTCACATGCATGACACTATTCCATGTAAATAACTAAACTAACAAAAATAAAAATAGCCCCCTGCAAGAACAGGATATCAGAAATGAAGCACAATGATACTTGATAGAAATTATCAACATTTATCAGTCAGCACCCCATGCCCGAGGCCAGGCACGGCGGCCAGGAGGAGCCATCCTGCGTCCGAGGTGAGGGGCGATGGCTGAGAGGAGCTACCCCACACCCGAGGCCAGGGGCGGCGGCTGAGAGGAGCAACCCCACGCCCAAGGAGTGGTGGCTGTGTGGGTGCAGGAGGGCCTAGAGGAGCCATCCCATGTTGAAGGTCAGGAAGGGCGGCGGCAAGAGATATCCCTCATCCAAGGTAAGGAGCAGAGGCTGTGCTTTGCTGGAACAGCCGTGAAGAGATACCCCACACCCAAGGTTAAGAGAAATCCAAGTGAGATGGTAGGTGTTACAAGAGAGCATCAGAGGACAGACAAACTGAAACCATACTCACAGAAATCTAGTCAGTCTAATCACACTAGGACCACAGCCTTGTCTAACTCAATGAAACTAAGCCATGCCTGCAGGGCAACCCAAGATGGGTGGGTCATGGTGGAGAGGTCTGACAGAATGTGGTCCACTGGAGAAGGGAATGGCAAACCACTTCAGTATTCTTGCCTTGAGAAACCCATGAACAGTATGAAAAGGCAAAATGATAGGATACTGAAAGAGGTATGGACAGGGAAGTCTGGCGTGCTGTGATTCATGGGGTTGCAAAGAGTTGGACACAACTGAGCGACTGAACTGAACTGAACTAATCTCTGACCAACACACATGCATTGATATAGAAGACATAGAATGCTTATGATAACATCTAAAGCAAATGTGCAAGGAAATATCTTTACCATGGGGAGAATGTTAGAAACATCACAAGAAAATGAGGTGCTTTGATAGCCCCATGTATCTAGTAATGAGACAGCATTTCAAGACCACTGGCAATGTTCAAAGATTTTTGTCCATCATCAATCTCTGCCAAAGGACATGGCTGTAAACATCTAATTATAAAGCTACATGGAACAGAGAGAGACAGCCTCTGGAATCTGCATAATGGTGGAAGGAAGTGGCTTATCCACTTAAAAACAGAGGATATTAGAGAGTGTTGGAAAATATTAGAAATGTACCACTGTGGCTTTGAGAAAGAAAAATACAATACTAAGAGACATTTGGGGAAGTAGAGATTTTTCTGCCTTATTTTGTGAAATATCAGAGAAAAGCTGGAATTTCAAGGAATTAGAGTATCAATTTACTAACTGCACAGTCTCTACTAAAAACCCTCCCACCACCCCTGAAGAGCAGTAACTCTTCTCTACTCTCATTCTCTGCAAGGTCAGTACAGTACATTGCGTAGGTGACATCCATTGGTTATCCATGTGAATAAATTAAGAACAAATGGTTCAAAGCAAATTAACAGCTGATAAAGACAATATTTGAAATAAAGGCCCTACTCAGGAAAAAGAAACTACACGACTCTCACATTAAAATACTATCATTTTATATTAAATAATACTACTGCAAGGGTAACAGTCATCTGATAAATTTTCTGCTCTATAAGGAAAGAGATATGCTAGATACAAAGGAAACTTTACCATGAAATAATGAAGCATAATCTTGGACACTTTCACTTGCAGGGGCCGCTTCCAGAGTTCTTGGAGGAGTTCCAGCAATATGTTCACAGAGTCATTTGCACTTTTTAAAAATATTTAAAAACATAGGATGCTGTACATATAACTACGTGTATCTCATTCTACACATTTCCATTTTGCTTCCCTTCCATTCATGTGGGAGACGTCATAGGGATTTGGGACGTACAGTTAGGGAAATGTTGAATTGAAAATATGTTTAGCTTGGGTTTAGTAAGATATATATGGTTTCATTTATTTCCACATATGATTAAGTTATTACTGACCAATGTAGGAACTATTTTAGGAACACATTTACCCCTAGTTATGCCTACTCATCCAGCTCCATGACGTGCATAGAAGACCTGCAACTGGATTAGTATATCAACTTCTATTCTAATGCCTGGAAGGTACCAGCGGTCAAAGAGAAAGGCAGCTTGAAACGGACTGGACCAGAGAAAATTCTTCCAAACTGTATAATTCATGTATAAAAGACATTTGATAGAAGTTTCCCAAAATGTGATATAAAGTTTAAAAATGTATATGACATCATCAGTTGAGAGCTTCAGCTGAAGCTGAAAGACACATTTTTAACAAAAAGAAGGTTTCAATTATCCATGTTTGATAAAAGATTGAATTATATTATCTCTATAGAAAGTGGTGTTAGAAAATTATTGTCATATGGATAGGTAATCAAGGAATGTGTATGTACTTGAGAGGTCACTTTCAGTCACGTCTGACTCTTTGCAACCTATGTAGGTCACCAGGCTCCTCTGTCCATGGGATTCTCCAAGCAAGAATACTGGAGTGGGTTGCCGTGCTCTCCCCTCCAGGGGATCTTCCTGACACAGGGATCGAACCTGATCTCTTATATCTCCTGCATTGGCAGGTGGATTCTTTACCGTTAGTACCACCTAGGAAGCCTGATCAAGGAATAGGCTACCAAAATTATAAGGAAAATAATCTTAACCTTTAGAAAAAATAACTAATAAAGCATTACTTTTGAGTTTTATGATGTTTCTGGTATATGATGGCTTTTTAGATATACATAATTTGATTTATCCTTTTATTTTAAATCTATATTAATTTGAACCTAATTTTGTATTTTTGATATTAGATTCACTTTTCTAAAGAGAACTCGCAAATTTGTATATGCTTCAGAAACTATAAAGATTAATCAGTCTATGACTAATAAAACTAGTGAGTTGTCTTTTTGGAAATTAGATACTGGTGAGATAATTAAGGTTTTGCTTAAGTCACATGAAAGAGTTGGAATTAGAAAGACACTATTATTGTAATTATTTGTGATAGAGTCTTGGAAAAGTAGAGATTCTCTTAAGCAGCGTAGAGAATACTCTGCTTAAACTGATCTAACATTGATAAGTTACTGTTTAAGACAAGAGCATTGAATATTTTAGCTCAAAGACAGAATAGATAATTACTCCATCTTTACATTTTTAGTAGTAACTACAAGTATTTGTTTAACATCTTTTATACATGCAAAGTGCTTTTGCATAGTCTAGATTACAGCTTCTTAATGGCAGTAGTCAGTCTTGTTTTGGAATAATGGTTTAGTGCCTGGCACAGAGTGGGTACCCAATAAATTGCTATGGAGCAAATCAATGACTGTATTTAATTCTCCAATAAATTTTTAATTTCACCATAATTATCCTTATAGTAGCTATGACAAAACAGAAGCAGAATGTTTGCCCAAATTTCCCCAGACAAAAGGGTTCAGAATTTCAAACATGTATGCTTTTTACTACATTGATGACATCCTACTAAGCAAATAAAACCTCCAACCTTCCTCTACAAAGAGTACTCATTTTAAAAGAAACTCAGTTAATACTGACACACAAAAAATTATTGTTGCAATATGTTTTAATGAATGCATATTTGTTATAAATCCATTAGAGATGATAGGTCAAGTGTTAGACAAACTTCTTCAGAATTACATTCATGTGGAAAACTACTTATTGAATTTACGTTTTATTAACTTGAAGACTATGAGTCTAAAAAAGAAAACATTTCTAACCATCTGAACTTTCCTTTCACTTGGTAAAGCATTTATCCAATTGACATACAGTTGACACTTCCACAATTAAAGCCAGCATTTAATACTGCCTGTCCCTATTAGAAGATAACTATTGCCCTCTAGTAGACTCAAATGACCATTTACTTTCTCCTAAAGAGCAGACATAAATAGGATTGACTCACCCAGCCAACTGTGCTAAATTGTTTAAAAGGACAAGGCCATCAGTGTGGGCAAGGTAACAGCCTATTTTGTAGACCTTTGATAATGTCTAGCATCTTACAAAAAAAATTCAGAGGATTTAGAATTTTTGAAATAACAATCGATATAGTGTTCCTACTAGTTTGTCTGTTTTACAAAGGGAAACAAAAATGCTCAGAAGCCCTCTACTAAGAGCCAGCTAGGTAATTCTTTGAAAATACTCATTCCACACTCCAATGAAGCCCCCCCCAAAAAAAAGTCTCCTGATAATTTCAGTGTTCGGAGGGGAAAGACTATGGGTTTTTCTCATCTTGATCATAATATCTCAGTCACTCATCTTAAAGATAATCAGAATCAAAAGAGCATCAAGAGGAAGCGCTAATAGAACTCTGTGCTTTCAAAATTCAGCCTTGCCTGTAGAGAGCCATAGACGATGGACCCAGTGCACATCATGAGAAGAGAGAGGTTGCAAAACAGCTCAGAAAGGGGTACACATGCCCCAATTTGCCACTCAAACACATAGCTTGCTGATGGGCTCAGCTGTGCACTAGGCTTTGAGTCTGAGATGCAGGAAAATGAAAAATTAGATGCTTCTCATCTTGAAGACTGTCCAGATGCTGCCACTTGAGGAGAGGAAAGAAGCAGCTAATTGCTCAGGGCTGGGGAACTGAGAGCTTGGTGCAGGGCCATGTCTGCTAACATCTCACATTTCAGACCCTAGAGTTGAAGCAATGCCAGATTCTGCCAATTTTTTAGCATTCCCCAAGCAGACATTCCCGGTAATAGCCCCAGGCTGTGCAAAGAGAGATCCAAATGCACAGAATGGATACCTCTGGTAAGGAACTAGTTTAGCCCTCTTCTTGTATAGTGGTGATGGTAGGAGAATGGCGATGCATTTAATGGTGCATTTGGTGTTAGTTGTACAGAAAATGAAAAGGCCACAAAGAAAACTATTCCTCGCTCACAGACTAAAGCTTTCTGTTTTATCCAGGGAGAAAGGTGGCTTTGGTCCTCTGCTAAGAGGTTGAATGGGCAAGGTAAAGAGGAAAGGCAAGAAGATGTTTCATGTAAGCAACTGCCCATGAAGAAAGCAGGGCAGAGACAGGGGTAAAAGGGGACTGAAGATTCAAGATCTCACCACCATGCATCTGTCTGATCTTAGAATCATGGCTCCTGTAAACTCTTGCTGTTCCTTCCGATCTCTTTCCCTTCCTTCTATGTGCCTTGGCCAAATCGTCAGATATTTACAACCTACACTTTTCTGTAATGTAATCTGCTTTTAAGGATATCACACATCAGATTTTTAAACTATTAAAACATGCGCACTTCCAGGCTACACATGGCAAACACTGTAGCTGGCTCACTCAGCAGTCATTCCCACCTACTTCCACGTCCCTTTCCATCTGCATTGGCTTGAAGGCTAAAGGCTAGATTTCCCAGATTCCTTTGCAGCTGACAGTACAGACAATTTAGGTTCTGTCAATCAGACGGAATCCCAGGGTTCTGAATCTAAGCTGAGTTTCGTAGGAGGAGTAGGATGTATGGCATAAAGTTTTCTGGTACATAGTGACACAAGATCAGGGGGCTGAGTTGACGGTGTGGTAATAACTTCCTGGTTCAACAGGTTCTTGAAGAGTTACATGATCCATCTGCAGTCCAGCTCTGCTATACATTTTGGGAATCTATTCCTGAACATTCTGAGCATCTCTTTCATCAGGTCTATCAATGATTATATGAGCCATAATAATCCCTTGAGTTTAAACCATCTAGAATGCATTTTATTTTCTGTAGTTAAGACTCCAGATTGATAAACTTATTCTGGCTGCAGGAAGAAACCAGACTACTTAAGTATACTTTCCTCTTTCAGACAATCCATTTTTGCTAATGAGAAATTCACTAGAGGATAAATCTATCAACTATAGATATCATCATTTTAATTCCCAAACTAGATTGCACAAAATTCATAAAAATCTATATCATTTAAGCAACTGAATCACATTGATTAAAATAATTATTTATCCTAAAATATTATATATTCATGTATCACTGATAAGAACATTTAATGGGCTTTTACCCAAATGGCACACTCAAGACAGTGGTTGATAGAAGTGCTGCTAGGTCCATTGGTTTGCATATGCTCTTAAAAATGTCTTGATTCTAAATTAGTTGTTAGACTAATTTAGACTTTTGTTTAGATCCTAGGAACTCAGACCCTAGAGTACAGTAGAAGCTGTTTTGTCTGAAGACCTATGCTGCTGCTGCTAAGTCACTTCAGTCGTGTCCGACTCTGTGTGACCCCATAGACTGCAGCCCACCAGGCTCCCTCGTCATCTCTGGGATTCTCCAGGCAAGAACACTGGCATGGGTTGCCATTTCCCTCTCCGATGCATGAAAGAGAAAAGTGAAAGTCAAGTCGCTCAGTTGTGTCCGACTCTCAGCGACCCCATGGACAGCAGCCTCCTCTGCCCATGGGATTTTCCAGGCAAGAGTACTGGAGTGCCATTGCCTTCTCCGTGATTGAAGACCTATAAATAATATAATTTTCTTCAGAATAATTCTCCAGATTGGAGTTTTGTTGGGATATGAAAAAACATCAGTTACACACTCAAAATTTTATTATATAGAACAAAAAAAATGTAATTGGAAAATCTTGCCTTAGGATTACCTTATGTACACAGCTTCTCATTAATCACCCAGTAAGGAGACTACAAGGAGAGTCCCAGGTTACTAAACTTATTAAGTTCTTACTGCCTGGGTTATCCCATTTTTCTCAGCCTGTGCTCCATTCTAACTTAAAATCATGTTTCTGGTACATGCTAACACAAAGTGATGAGAGACAGTTAATACATAATCAGAGAATTTCAAACCCCTGAATAGTGTAATTACCAAAAATGAAGATAAACCTTCAATGCAAAAATATATACATGAAATTGTTCTATCAGTGCAAAAGAAGTTTTACCATTACTTTGTGAAGATAGCATAACTGAAAACACAGGAGAGATCTATTTTTCTACCTACTCTAAAATATGTTTCAGAAACATAAAGTGGTATTTATTAGACCAAAAAATGACTGGGATCTCAAAATAAAACTTGCAAGTAGCATCTTTAGAGTGTGTATAAAAACAATTGGAAATAAAAATAAATGGATTAAGCATACTTTCTCCGAGTATGTTTTATTAGCAGGCAGGCTGTCCATTAAATATCTAGCTATGCAGAAGGAAATCAAGGATGGAAATAAAACCCCAAAAGGATTTTTTGAGAAAAATGAAAAAATGAGAGCCTAAAAAATAATTGCCTAAATAAAGTTTACAAAATTGAAAAAGGAGCAGAATGAGACTTTAAAAACGAAATCTTTGAAGGAGAAAATAAAGTCACATTCTCTGATCCCAAATTAAAACAATCTCTTTTCAATGTATCATTTACTTACCAATGATAAGCAGTTGTTAGCACAACATAATATCAATCTCCATAACACACCTGTGATTGTGTACCACATGCTGGGCTCTGTAACATGCCATAGGCATATAATCTCACTTAGTCTTCACAGTGAGCCTACCATGCAAGGATAACCATTATTTCCACTGTGTGTCTAAAAGACACAAAAGAAGTGAGTTTCAGGAAATGACTGAAGACTCAGAACTAGAAAGAAGACTTGGTACATAGTTTTGTACTCCAGACTTGGTATTATTAACCTCTCTACTATACTAATATTTTTATGGCCATATCATCAGAATTAAAACTAGTTCCACCAAACTGTACCACACAGACACATTCGCCTATATGACTCTTTATGTCAGGGTTCAAAAAACACACAAAAACACCAAACAAGTAAGAACTAAACTAGAAATCCACCAGTGTGTCAGTGAGGACATTTACATTGCAAAACCAGACAAACCCAAGCTGTAATCCAAGCATGGATAAAAAAGAAAAAGAGGAGGAAAAAGAAGCTCAATAGCTCAGGAAACTGGGAAGCCCAGGAGGCGTTGTTCTGTCCAAACACTGTCTGACACAGGGGTTCCAACAATGGCACAGGCTGTGCCCTCCCTCCCCCTCTTCAAGCCCTCAGCCTTGGCTGCAGTCACAAACTGGCTCTACCTGTCACAGACAGACTTCTACCTTCAAGACACTTGAAGCAGCTTCAGTCTTTCAAGTCTGAGTCCACTAGAAATAAGAACACTTCCTCATGGGACCAGAAAAAGACTGGAAGCAGCAAAGTGTCACTTGGATCGCACAGCATGAGTCATGGTAAGACGTCACTGTGTTCAGGGAGATGGTTTATACTGATGGGGTCAGGCTGACATCTCATACGCCACCCCTAGAATCTGTGAATGGTACTCACTATGTCACAAGAGCTGGGGATATAAGAAAGGCAGATCCTTAAACACAGTCGGTACTTACTACCAAAAGAAAAAATGGATGTTGAATGATCATAAAACCATAGCAATCAAATACTCAACTGACCATATGCAAATCAAATTAATATTCTCAAAATGACCATACTACCCAAGGCAATCTACAGATACAATGTAACCCCTATTGCCAGTGTCGAGCCCCGGTGGATCCAGGGTGATTTGAAGGTGGGGACGGAGTAGGCATCCTAGGAAAAACTTAATTACAGATAGAGAGGGACTAGGAATTTAGCAGAGAAAAAGAGGTCAAATAACTTGGTTAACACAGGGTACCAATCACCACCTACATAGACTGCAGGCGTCTTCCCATTCTCCCGAAGGAGAGGAGGCACTGAGGGCCCCCCCCACCCGGGTCCAATCTTAGAAGCCCAGGCAGAATTAGTAGGCTTGGTGGGTCCTATGTACCAGATGGGAATTCGACCAGAAAATAGGAGAGAAAGGGGCTGAATAACTTGGCTTACTTGGGGTACCAATAAAATTCCAGACAAGGAATTTGCACCATATGCATGGCGGGCACCCACGCTCCAGATGGGAATTCAGCCAGAAAATTGGGGAGCAGAAAGGAATGACATGAGGGAATCAGTCTTTCCAGGAACTGATCTGATTTATTTATTTTGGGGTTTGCTATACCTTTTGTTACATATAGGGATGCATACAGAGTCACGCAAGGGTCAGCAGTCCTGACATTATCAAAATCAGGTACTTTACATAAAAAAAAAGTCTTAGGGGTTTTACATCATCTTCAAGCCATTTCTGCCTGCTGACATTTACAACCCTTTCTTTCTGATAATCAGAAAACTTATTTTTTCCAAGGGTGTTTTTCCTTAAACCAAGCACCAGCCTCCAAATAAAGTCACATTCCTATAGGGTGAGGGTGTAGTGAGTTACAATCAAGAAAGGAATTTATTTAACCCAAGGTTAACATGATTAATCTTAAAGGTTAATACTTGTTTCTCCTATATGCTTAAAGGTTAAGACTTATTTCTCCTATAGGTTAATACTTATTTCTGCTATATGCTAGTTATATTCATTATAAGGGCAGAGAATATGGAGATTTTAGCAACAAATATCAGTCCAACAAATGAAAATCCTTTCACCAATGTTCCTCTTAAGATCTACTTAGTCTTAAGATAGTGACAAAGTTACATTTTTACGTAGCAAGGACGCAGTGATTTATAACAAAGTACAGTGATCTATTACAAGAGAAAATTCATTAACTCAAAAAGTCTAATATTGCTAACATCAAGAACTACTATATTTCCTTTTCTATATTCCAAATACATTGATTAATATACTCCCAGGTACCTAAAGGATATGGAGGCCTGGCGGCAATCATTGACTCAACAATAAGAAAAAGTCCTATGTTAATTAAGATTCTCAGAATACTCTAAAACTCTCTGTGCTGTTTATGGTTGAGAGGTAGTAAAGCATCATGTATCCACAGAAAGGTTCAACCTGAGACGCCCTTGTCCCACCTAGGGCAGGGAATTAGCAGCAATTATTGACACAGCAATTGAAGAAACCCTTTATCAATATCATTCCCAACCAACCCACTATACTTAATAATTTCTAACTTTCCACAAGAATTTGCCTTTAGTAAGCAAAAACATCTCGTGCCTCTCATGGTTGGAGGGCTATTGTGGCCGGAGGAACCTACACAGACAGGCTAGATAATCTTCAGAGGAGTCCCACAAGTTGAAACATTTGAGTCACGCCCAGGAATTTTTACTGACTTGGAGCTGCACGTTTACTCCTTCTCAGAGAGAAACAGTTATGGGGGAGAGCCCCTCGTAGGTGAGAGTACAGGACAGACTCTGGTTTTGGGGTTAGATGCTCAAGAGCAGGGGATTTTCCTGAGGCTTCATCACACCTTTGCGCATACCAAAGCCCCCTTCCTCATGACCTTTGCCAAGAGTGGAGTTCCTCACGCTGGCCCCCAACACCCTATCAAATTATCAATGCCATTTTTCATAGAACTAGGACAAATAATATAAAAATTTGTATGGCAACAAAAAGGCCCCCAAATAGCCAAACAGCAGTGCTGGAGGAATCACATTCCCTGGCTTAAGGCTATATTCCAAAGCTACAGTAATTAAAACAGTGTAGTACTGTCACAAACACACACACATAGATCAATGGAGCTGGATAGACATTCCAGGAATAAACCCACACACTTACAGTCAACTAATCGATGTCAAAAAAGGCAGGAATAAACAATGGAGAAAAGACAGTGTCATCAATAAATGATGCTGGGAAAACTTGACTGTTACTTGTCAAAAAAA
Organism: Madoqua kirkii; assembly: GCA_006408675.1. Taxonomy (NCBI): domain Eukaryota; kingdom Metazoa; phylum Chordata; class Mammalia; order Artiodactyla; family Bovidae; genus Madoqua; species Madoqua kirkii. The sequence goes on from SJYC01076780.1 coordinate 21,401, forward strand.
AAAATGAAACTATAACATTCTCTAACACTATATACAAAATTAAACTCAAAATGGAATAAAGACATACATTTATGGCCAGATACTATAAGATTCCTAGAAGAAAACAGGCAAAATACTCATTGGCATAAATTGCAGCAAAAACTTTTTCGATCCATCTTGTAGAGTAAATGGAATTGAAAGAAAAAAAAAATAGATCAAATTAAACTTACAAACTTTTTCACAGCAAAGGAAACCAAAAACAAAATTAAGACAGCCTACTGAATGAGAGAAGATATTTTCAAATGATATGACTGATAAGGAGTTAATAGCCAACATATGTAAATAGCTAATAGAACTCAACATCAAAAAACAATTCAATTAAAAAATGGACAAAAGAACTGAATAGGCATTTTTCCAAAGAGGAAACATCCAAAGATGTCCAACGGACACATGAAAAGATGCTCAACACTGTTAATCATCAGCTAAATGCAAAGCAAAACCACAATGAGATATCAGCTCACATCTTTCAGAATGGCTGTCACCAGAAAGAAAATAAATAACAAATATTGGTGAGGGTGTGGAGAAAAGGCAACCCTCCTACACTGTTGGTGGAAATGTAAATTGGTACAGCCACTGTGGAAAACAGTATAGAGGTTTCTTAAAAAGCTAAAAATAGAACTATTATGAAAGAAAGTGAAAGTTGCTAGTCACTCAGTCATGTCTGACTCTTTGTGACCCCCATGGACTGTAGCCTGCCAGACTCCTCTGTCCATGGGATTCTCCAGGCAAGAATACTGGAGTGGGTTCCCATTTCCTTCTCCGGGGATCTTACCAACCCAGGGTTTGAAGATAGGTCTCCTGCATTGCAGGCAGAGTCTTTACCATCTGAGCCACCAGGGAAGCAACTTTATGACCCAGAAATTCCATTCCTGGATATATATCTGACAAAAACAGATACACTAATTGAAAAAGATGCATGCATCCTAATGTTCATAGTAGCATTATTTATAATTGCCAAGGAAAGAAAGCAATGAAAGTGGCCATCAACATGAATGGATAAAAAAAGAGGGGTGTGTGTGTATGTATATATAGAAGTTATATATATGTATATATACATGTATATATATTATATGTATATATCTATATATACATGTATATATATGTATATGTGTGTGTGTATATATACACACACACATATACACACACATATACAATGGTATATGACTCAGTTATAAAAAAAAGAATGAAATTTTGCCATTTGCAGCAACATGGATGATTTGGAGCACATCATGTTAGTGAAATTAATTGAAATAAATCAGAGAAAGACAAATACTGTATGATAGCACTTGTGTATAGAATCTAAAAAGAAATACAATAAACTAGTGAATAAAAAATTATTTTATAAAGAAGACTCATGAAGTTAGACACTTACTCCTTGGAAGAAAAGTTATGACCAACTTAGATAGTATATTCAAAAGCAGAGACATTACTTTGCCGACTAAGGTCCGTCTAGTTAGGGCTATGGTTTTTCCTGTGGTCATGTATGGATGTGAGAGTTGGACTATGAAGAAGGCTGAGTGTTGAAGAATTGATGCTTTTGAACTGTGGTGTTGGAGAAGACTCTTGAGAGTCCCTTGGACTGCAAGGAGATCCAACCAGTCCATTCTGAAGGAGATCAGCCCTGGGAGTTCTTTGGAAGGAATGATGCTAAAGCTGAAACTCCAGTACTTTGGCTACCTCATGTGAATAGTTGACTCATTGGAAAAGACTCTGATGCTGGGAGGGATTGGGGGCAGGAGGAGAAGGGGACAACAGAGGATGAGATGGCTGGATGGCATCACGGACTTGATGGACGTGAGTCTGAGTGAACTCTGAAAGATGGTAATGAACAGGGAGGCCTGGCGTGCTGCGATTCATTGGGTCGCAAAGAGTCGGACGTGATTGAGCGACTGAACTGAACTGATGGATATAGAGAACAAGCTAGAGGTTCTCAGTGGGGGAAAGGGAAGGGAAAGTAATATAGGGGTAGGGGATTAAAAAAGGGTTATTATGAGATTATATGAAATTGTGTGTGTGAAACTTTTGAAAATCGTAAAGCACTATAAAGAATCTTTCATTCAATTAAAACAGATAATTTTTTTTAAAGATGCAGGTTTGACCTAGATGACTTCTAATATCTGAATTTACCATAGAATTTGATGATAATTCATAAATGTCCCTTCCCTTTAATGCCTGTCTACCAGGTGCTCTGGCCTCATGTTTTTCCCTGCTTAGCCCAAGTCCTCATCCGTGGTAAGACTGAGACTCCTGACAAAACTCTGTGCTCCACCTAGACTTCTCTCAGTCCTTAGCCTGTGCCTTCCACCTGATCTTCTCCAGTGCCACTTCTAAGTATTTTCGTGATTATAGATATAGACTTACCTGGTACAGAAGTAAGTTCAATAAAAAATTGTAATGAAAATGTACTACATAAGTGTCATTCCATTAATAAATTACCACCCCTTGCTAACATGTTTGCATTTAACACTGCCTGACATAAACAATGGCTTAATTCATAAAAATAACTCTATTCTGGGATTAGCAGTAAGTATCTTTCATGACATTCAAATTGAGCCCCTTATGAAACTCTTCCAGTTGTGCAGCCTTAAAATCCATCCTCAAAAAATCAGATTAATAGAATATCCTATGAGTCAGTAGGGATTCCCTGGTAGCTCAGCTGGTAAAGAATCTGCCTGCATTGCAGGAGACCCCAGTTCAATTCCTGGGTCAGAAAGATGCCCTGGAGAAGGGATCGGCTACTCACTCCTGTATTCTTGGCCTTTCCTGGTGGCTCAAATGGTAAAGAATATCCGCCTGCAATGTGGGAGACCTAGGTTCAATCCTGGGTTGAGAAGATCCCCGGAGGAGGGCATGGAAACCCACTCCAATATTCTTGCCTAGAGAAACCTCATGGACAGAAGAGCCTGGAGGGCTACAGTCCATGAGGTCACAAAGAGTTGGACATAACTGAGCAATTAAGCACAGCACATGGGTCAGTAAGTTCTATGTGGGCAAGAATTCTATCTTATTCATCTTCACTTGTCATAATGCCCAAGCACATAGTCCGAATTCAATTAGTGTAGGAATAAATGCTGAAATCTATTTTGGAATTGTGAACCATAAGAAGAATATATAGAACCAGCTTCAAAGTTCTTATAATTCATCATTTTTCATTCATCCAACAATAATGTGTCAGCCAGTGTTCTAGAACTAAAGATACAAAGGTGAGTAAAACAGGTAAAATTCTGTTTTTATGAAGCTCACTTTCCACTGGAAAATGATTGAGAGAATTAATAATTAAACTGTGTCAGGGAGTGATGTGTGCTAGAACAAACATAAGCAGGGAAAGAACACAGAGAAGGATGGGAAAGGTGTTGGTTTAGAAATGGTTGCCTTACTGAGGGGATTTGGAGCAGATCCTGTCTTTAGGCCTTCGTGTACATTGTAGGAAAGTGCGCTGGTCCTAATTCAGACAGGGAACTCTCCAAAAGCAAGAGTTACACTTGAGTTAGATGATATCTGAATTGCTCCAAATTCCACTCTATTGCTTCTTTTGTAATTACTGATAAAAAGTGTCAAAACTAGATGTATTATAGTTATAGAATGAATAAAACTCATTCTCAGAGAAATTTAGAATGAAGGAAGCAATGAAAGTGGTGTCAAAAAGGTAATGATCCTTGCAGCAATACGCTGATTGCAGCTTTGCTGTGCTGGGGAGGGTAGTCTGGAGTGTCACTCGGCGGCCTTACCGGAACACTGAGGATTCTCAAGGCTTTGCTGCCAGGGGGCCTTCACTATAGATGCAAATATATGTTCTTCCCTCATTATTATTCATAACAGCCCCCAACAGACTCTTATAAAGCAAAACATCATTCACTAAGCTAGTATCCATGAACTTAAAATATGGTTCTTCACTCATGTGTCACTAATTACCACTGAACTAACTAAAATGTATTTATAAACCATTATCCCATAGAGGCTACTCCAGAACATTTCAGAAGATTCTTTCCCAGGGAGGGATGCTGTTATAAAAGTGCAAAAAGAAACTTTAAAATTAAGTAAAGAATAATTTTTCCTTTCTCATTAAAATGTCACAGAAAATTCTGAAAGTTAGCAATTCCAATCTTTTAATATCAAGCATTTTGTTCTAATTTTTAAATTTTTTATATTTTTTATAATGCACACACATACAAAGCTCCTTTTAAAATACATAAAATAAAGAATCTGGATTAAACAACCTGTAGAGTTCACTACAACTCTAAAGTTTGGTGACTATTTGACTGGGCCTTTGTTATAATTTTTAAACTATGGGGATGGTGATACAGTTAAACCCAAATGCTTAATATAAGTAGTTAAGAAATATGTGATATTGAAGGACATGGATCTATTTTTCAGGTTCTCACTCTTAAAAGGAGAGAGAACTACCCAGTATCATAATGAAAGCTCAAAATATATTCTGTTGCATTGATATAATTGAAAAGATGATCTAGAAAAACACTTTCTGATGAGGTTTTATTGCATTAAAAAAGTTGACTCCACAGATGTACACATACCCAAATGCACAGAGGGAAATGGAAAACTAGAGCTATTAGCCACATAACTGAGGCCAAATAAAAATACAGTTAATAATCTAGTTCTTTTTGAAGAAAGGAACTACTATATATATATTTTCTAGTGTAATATACACAGTAATATTATGTCTGTAGAATTTATATGATTGCATTATATACATATGTGAAATATTTATATATATATATATATTATGTATATGTGTGTGTATGCTAAGCCATGTTCAACTCTTAGCAACCCCATGGACTATAGCCCACCAACTCCACCAGACTCCTCTGTCCAAGGGATTTTCCAGGTAAAAATACTCAAATGGACTGCCATTTCCTACACCAGAGAATCTTTTCAATCCAGGGGTTGAAACTAAGTCTCTTGAATCTCCTACACTGGCAAGCAGATTCTTTACCACTGTGCCACATGGACGCCCATGTTTATGTATACACAAGTATTTACAACACCAAAGAGATGTATATCTATGTATATAATAAATTCTGTTTCAATTATGTTTTTCAGGCATCTGTATTTTAATGAATGAACTTTTGGTGTGTAACGTAATGGACTTAAATAATGTCATTACAGAGATTAAACAAATAGTCTTTTGACCTTTGTTCCCAGCTCTCTATTCCAGAAAAAATTCAAGGTACAGTAGTTTAAGGAGCATTAGAACTAGCAATAACCATTCATTTCATTCTTACAAGGATACTCAGGAATATCCCTAAGATAGAATAGCTTTCACTCATTTAAAAACAACAAGCACATGACAAGTTTACAAAATTTCATCATGATTCCATTATCTGTGCACAATACTCTGGGCTTTTATAAAGGAAAAATAAGCTATAACACGATACAAAGTGTTATGCCGGCCTTGGAACAAAATGACTGAAAATACTTGAATAACAATTAAGAATATTCAGAAAACATTTTATATGAGCTATCTGAGCACTAATATCCTCCTCCTGGGCAAAGTTATTAAATATTTTAGCAACATGTGGAAACAGGAGCAAATGGTAATGTAATATACAGCAACCTAAAAATTATATTATGTATATTCTGTACTGTAGAGGTTTTATGGGAGGAAATGAGTATGGAGTCAATGAAAAAGCAGCAGAAGCAGAAATGCAGAGATGTAAACTCTGGGGTGGCAAATACCACTTATGAATGAAAGGCTTCATGGACTAGGTCAGGAAGCCTAAGGAAATCTATGGGCATGGAAAGATAAATGACTTGCATATACCTCAGATAGAAACAAAATGGACTCTCTATACTACAATTAGCATCTGACAGCTGAAGGATTATAAATCTATCGAAAGTATATAGAATTTCAGAGGATCTGACAATGAAGGGAAGTACTGGTCTTAAAGTCAGAATTCAAGCAGCAAAAAATAAATGCCACCAACGATAATTAATGTAACAATAAGCTAAGTCAATTGTAGGTCTAAAATTTCAACTACCAAGTAAAAACTCATTAACTCCACTATTATATTATAATTTTGAATTCTGAGCATTCAACCATCTCTTATTGATTATCAAAGCAACAGCAAATATTGAAATATAGTAATCAATTATTACTCTATCAGATTCCAGATGATTTTCTACATCCCTACAGTTAGGAACAATACAGTTCTGTCGTTAAGCTTTTGTGGTGTCTGTGTAAGTCAGATTCCAAGATTCCAATCCTGTTTCTGCAATTTGTTAGGTATCTGATCTTGAATATTACCTCACTTCTCTTAACTTCTCATTTTTCATCAGTAAATAGAACAATCTCGCTGTCTACCTTAAAGGTTTGTTATAAGGATGAAAAGGAACTGTAGTGTCTTTAAGGCTTTGCAGGGAGAGTGAACACAATAAAATGATCACTAAATGATCACTTTATTATCAGCAAGTTCCTCAACAATGTATAAGGTGGTACTTGTCACCTCCCTTTCACAATTTATCTAGTAAGAGGTAAATCTGCCAACTGGAACCAAATCTGGCAACAAAAAATGACCAAAAAAAAAAAAATCCAGCAATAACAACAAACAAACCCTAAGTTTAAAAAAAAAATGCGATATTACATAGGGGAATTTTATGCTTCTGACATATTGTGCATTTGATCATTAACTTACAAAGTTTTAATTCATATTTATCTTTTAAATAGACAGAATAGGAGCTTCCCTGATGGTCCAGTGGTTAAGAATTCACCTTGCAATGTAGGTTCGATCCCTGGTCCAGGAAGATCCCACTGCCATGGAGCAGCTAAGCCTGTGCACCATAACTACTGAGCCTGAGCTCTAGCACCAGCGCACTGCCACTTACTGAGCCCACGCCCTGCAACACCTGAGGCCCACGTGCCTTGAGCCTGTGCTCTCCGACAATAGATGCCACCACAATGGGAAGACCACATACTCCCAGCTAGAGAGTAGACCCTGCCCGGCGCAACTAGAGAAAGCCCGCATCGCAATGAAGATCCAGGGCAGCCATAAATAAATATTTTAAAACTACACAGAACAAAGAAATAAAATGGTAAATTAAAAATTCTGAAAATACTTTAAAAGGAACAGCACTCTAAAAAATACTTATTAACCATATTAATAGAAGTACATTTTAATACAAGCAAATCAGGACTAAAAAGTGAATTTATGTAGAAAAATAAGGGCACTGAAAGGCAGATTTGCTACTGGAGTATGCAAATAGTTAAATTATTTGCCATTTTTGCAGTTCACAGAGCATATAATCATCTTTTTAAATTTTTTTCCTGTTTTTCCATGTCAGTAAAGGTAGATCTTTATGGAAAATACCTTTACAGAATTAAACAATTACGTTGTCCTAGAAAAAGCTGTAAAATAATCTTTAAAAATACAAATTGTTTATCTCACTACGGCAATCATTTTAAGATGGAGGTCCCAAATTCTTTCAGACTTACATTCAGACTATATACTTTTTTCAGAGGTTTAATCTATTATGCTACATTGAGTGATCCCAAGTGTGGGATTTTTCCAGTAAATATGATTTTCCTCTTTGATCAGCTCTGGAAGAACATGATAGAAAAACACAGAGCAATACGTGAATTAAATTCTTTTTCTTCTTTTAGTCAAGTAGGCATTTTCCTCAAGCACAAATTAATGCAAATCAAGCATTGTTAGAACTCTGACCTTTGAAATTATACTTGCATAGTCAGATTTCCCTAACAAAGTGCATGTTTACAGTATCTTTTATTTAAATCAATATCCTTTATGCATGAGCAGAGAGAGGCAAAGAGAAAGGCAACAGCAAATAAAGAGAACCCAAATGATTTAGCTCAGCAGAGTGGAATAATGAGCCAAGCCTTCCCCAGCGTCCAAGTCACTCTGTGATATTTAGCAAGGCACTTACAGAAGGGTATTAGCTCTTTCAGGTCATTAAGATGCCATTTTGTGCACTTCCATAGTCAACATACTCTCAGAGGCATCTAAGTTGCTATTGGGGGATGATGGCAGCAGGGGGTGAATAAACTACATGATTAATTTATGGTTTGATTGCAATGTTAGTTAACGGGTAGACTTAATTTTCAGGGAGGAAGCAGTTATCAGATGTGTGTTGGATGGAAATAAACTGAAGCATTCACTTGATAGTATGAAATGAAAAAAAAAATCTTTGTTGGTATTCCTCAAATATAATAGCATAGATGGGCTTCCCAGGTGGTGCTAGTGGTAAAGAACCTGCCTGCCAATGAAGGAGATGTAAGGGATGCAGATTCGATCCCTGGGTTGGGAAGATCCCTGGAGGAGGCCACAGCAACCCACTCCAGTATTCTTGCCTGGAGGATCCCATGGACAGAGGCACCTGGCAGGCTGCAGTCCACAGGGCTGCAGATTTGGACACAGCTGAAGTGACTTAGCATGCACACAGTAGCATAGATGAAAAGATTCCTGAACTATATCAACATATTCTGCAATTCTTTGTGGCCCACAAATGAAGATGCTGTTGAAATATTAAATCCTTGTCAATTTTAATTACAAATTTAAAAAATTACACATGCACCACCAACAGTTTTAAAAGGAATCTTATAACTATCACATTTGGCCTAATTTTATGTTATGAAACTTTATAGTTTGAGTCAATTAAATCACAAATTTAGCTCTATTTTGTGCTAATCTATTGAACAAAAGTCTATGTTCTTCTACCAAGCAGATGCCCTGATGCGTCAACCTGACTGCCCCTTTAGGAATGATGGGGCTTCTGGTGTCCTGTATGCTCCGCTAGTTTTTCCTAGTAAAACACTCTGGTGAGCCTAATTATCTGGCCAACAACTATTGCTATTCATCAGCATACTTTTCATCCCTGCCATATATCTAATTAATAAGTCATTTGTATGACCCAAGAACAAAAGTTTTGAATTTTTATAAGACTCATCTAGAATAAGCAATTTCTGTTTACAAAGTGATATCAATGAGAGTATGAGGATATTAAGGGAAGCCCTTAATGCTATGTATTTTACATGAATAACTATAAACATGTTATACTTGTTTATGGTGTATTGGAGATGAATGCATCTTAATGATGGTATACTAAGCGCAAGAGACAAATTTTCCTTCCAATTATACGATAATTGAACTTATTCCTCAACAAGAAAATAAATCATAACAGTAAATTCTTTCATCACCTTGACTATATATCAGGCATGTTCTAAGCACTCTGGCTATATTAATTTCTCTTCTCAGTCCAGTCGGCTAGGTTCTGTTATTATCTCCATTTTACAGATAAGAAAAGTGAAGCATAGAGAAGCTAAGTAATTTGTCTAATTCCACACAACTAATTAAAAAGAAGAGACCAGGGATTCAGACTCATATAGCACATCAAGTACAGGCTCCCAATCACTATTCTATGACCCTCTCAGCATCTTTATAGTTCTCTTGCAGATACACCTTGTGGATTTTTTTATATCAACATGTTACAATTCAGTGCCTCTGCATTTTTCACATGATGGCACAGACAAGAAAAAAGATATCATTTGACCAGCAGATTGGAATCAAAGTTTAGGATTGCTTGTGTCTAGAAGTACCATTCCGTGTGTGTGTGTGTGTGTGTGTGTGTGTGTGTGTTTCTTTTTTTCTGGCTATGCTTGGGATTAAAGGACTCAGCATCTCAGCATAATATCATGGAACTGTAGACACACAAGTGTTTCTTAGTGCAACAATTAAGAAATGCTGACATAATTCTCTATAATTAGCTACTATAGATAGAATGGTTCAAGGCAGAGTCAGATTTTGAAACATTCTATTTAAACTGAACCAATTTTAGAATTAGGAACTAGCACACAAAGGACTCGTAAAGCGTCAACAAGATGAGCTCACAAGTAGATAAATCAATTAGGTCATGGGTAGCTGTGTTATTTTGACTCAGAATATCATCTTAATTAAGCAACAAGCATGTTTGTGAATACTCAAAAAGTAGATGCTAATTTACACAGATAACAGTAAGTGTAAAGTAAATTCATTCTGGGCTTCCCTAGTGCTGAGATGGTAAAGAATCTGCCTATAATGTAGGAGAGCTGGGTTCAATCCGTGATTCAGGAAGATCACCTGGAGAAGGGAAAGGCTACCCACTCCAGAATTCTTTCCTGGAGAATTCCATGGACAGAGGACCCCACAGTCCATGGGGTCACAAAGAATCAGACATGACTGAGTGACTAACACTCACTCTAAGTTCACTTCCATTAAAACTTAACTGGGAACCCAAGGAGTTTTTCTATGAAATCAAGGATATTCCTCTTCGTATAGACAATCTTTGATAAGTGTAGTACTAATGAGAGTGATCAACAAAATCCAGTAAAAATAATTTGCAGCACTGCAGGTGGACCACAGTTGCCAGGGAAAGATCTTACACGCACACCTGCTATGCATTTTTAAGTTATGAGCATTTGTACGTGGCCTTATAAAAGACGTTGCAGAAATAGTACCTTAGTGTGGTCTTTCTGTCCCTCTTCCTGGAGCTTCCAGGTTAGCCTTTTAGGCACCTGTAAGTATTAAGAACTGGACATGGAACAACAGACTGGTTCCAAACAGGAAAAGGAGTACATGAAGGCTGTATATAGTCACCCTGCTTATTTAATTTCTATGCAGAGTACATCATGAGAAATGCTGGGCTGGAAGAAGCACAAGTTGGAACCAAGATTGCCAGGAGAACTATCAATAACCTCAGATATGTAGATGACATCACCTTTATGGCAGAAAGGGAAGAGGAACTAAAAAGCCTCTTGATGAAAGTGAAAATGGAGAGTGAAAAAGTTGGCTTAAAACTCAACATTCAGAAAACGAAGATCATGGCATCTGGTCCCATCACTTCATGGGAAATAGATGGGGAAACAGTGGAAACAGTGTCAGAATTTACTCTTTTGGGCTCCAAAATCACTGCAGATGGTGACTGCAGCCATGAAATTAAAAGACGCTTACTCCTTGGAAGAAAAGCTATGACCAACCTAGATAGCATATTGAAAAGCAGAGACATTATTTTGCCAAAAAAGTTCTGTCTAGTCAAGGCTATGGTTTTTCCAATGGTCATGTATGGATGTGAGAGTTGGACTGTGACGAAAGCTGAGTGCTGAAGAATTGATGCTTTTGAACTGTGGTGCTGGAGAAGACTCTTGAGAGTCCCCTGGACTGCAAAGAGATACAACTAGTCTATTCTGAAGGAGATCAGCCCTGGGATTTCTTTGGAAGGAATGATGCTGAAGCTGAAACTCCAGTACTTTGGCCACTTGATGCGAAAAGTTGACTCACTGGAAAAGACTGATGCTGGGAGCCATTGGGGGCAGGAGGAGAAGGGGACAACCAAGGATGAGATGACTGGATGGCATCACTGACTCGATGGAGGTGAGTTTGAGTGAACTCCGGGTGATAGACAGGGAGGCCTGGCATACTGAGATTCATGGGATCTCAAAGAGTTGGACGTGACTGAACTGAACTAAATGAAATGTTAAGAATGAAGCAAAAAGTGTTATGCCAGTGCCCTTTTTACACTTAGTCTTTTTTTCATCCCCAATCCAGAAAAGATGTTACCAATGATCTATATTCTTCTTTAGAAGGACTATTCTCAAATATCCTGTTCCACATACAAATAGCGTAAAACAGGGAGTTTCTCAACTATAAGGAGAAAGCATTGTCAGTACTCAGGTTGCTATTGTTTAGTCACTAAGTCATGTATGACTGTTCTGTGACCCCATGGACTATAATCAAGTTCCCCTGCCATGGGATTTCCCAGATAAGAATACTGGAGTGGGTTACCATTTCCTTCTCTAGGGGATCTTCTTGGCCCAGGGATAGAATTCCCATCTCTTGCATTGGCAGGTGAACTTTAAAAAAATTTTTTTAACCACTGA
>SJYC01076781.1:0-11588 GCA_006408675.1 Madoqua kirkii
GTGTGTGTGTGTGTGTGTGTGTGTGTGTGTGTGTTTCTTTTTTTCTGGCTATGCTTGGGATTAAAGGACTCAGCATCTCAGCATAATATCATGGAACTGTAGACACACAAGTGTTTCTTAGTGCAACAATTAAGAAATGCTGACATAATTCTCTATAATTAGCTACTATAGATAGAATGGTTCAAGGCAGAGTCAGATTTTGAAACATTCTATTTAAACTGAACCAATTTTAGAATTAGGAACTAGCACACAAAGGACTCGTGAAAGCGTCAACAAGATGAGCTCACAAGTAGATAAATCAATTAGGTCATGGGTAGCTGTGTTATTTTGACTCAGAATATCATCTTAATTAAGCAACAAGCATGTTTGTGAATACTCAAAAAGTAGATGCTAATTTACACAGATAACAGTAAGTGTAAAGTAAATTCATTCTGGGCTTCCCTAGTGCTGAGATGGTAAAGAATCTGCCTATAATGTAGGAGAGCTGGGTTCAATCCGTGATTCAGGAAGATCACCTGGAGAAGGGAAAGGCTACCCACTCCAGAATTCTTTCCTGGAGAATTCCATGGACAGAGGACCCCACAGTCCATGGGGTCACAAAGAATCAGACATGACTGAGTGACTAACACTCACTCTAAGTTCACTTCCATTAAAACTTAACTGGGAACCCAAGGAGTTTTTCTATGAAATCAAGGATATTCCTCTTCGTATAGACAATCTTTGATAAGTGTAGTACTAATGAGAGTGATCAACAAAATCCAGTAAAAATAATTTGCAGCACTGCAGGTGGACCACAGTTGCCAGGGAAAGATCTTACACGCACACCTGCTATGCATTTTTAAGTTATGAGCATTTGTACGTGGCCTTATAAAAGACGTTGCAGAAATAGTACCTTAGTGTGGTCTTTCTGTCCCTCTTCCTGGAGCTTCCAGGTTAGCCTTTTAGGCACCTGTAAGTATTAAGAACTGGACATGGAACAACAGACTGGTTCCAAACAGGAAAAGGAGTACATGAAGGCTGTATATAGTCACCCTGCTTATTTAATTTCTATGCAGAGTACATCATGAGAAATGCTGGGCTGGAAGAAGCACAAGTTGGAACCAAGATTGCCAGGAGAACTATCAATAACCTCAGATATGTAGATGACATCACCTTTATGGCAGAAAGGGAAGAGGAACTAAAAAGCCTCTTGATGAAAGTGAAAATGGAGAGTGAAAAAGTTGGCTTAAAACTCAACATTCAGAAAACGAAGATCATGGCATCTGGTCCCATCACTTCATGGGAAATAGATGGGGAAACAGTGGAAACAGTGTCAGAATTTACTCTTTTGGGCTCCAAAATCACTGCAGATGGTGACTGCAGCCATGAAATTAAAAGACGCTTACTCCTTGGAAGAAAAGCTATGACCAACCTAGATAGCATATTGAAAAGCAGAGACATTATTTTGCCAAAAAAGTTCTGTCTAGTCAAGGCTATGGTTTTTCCAATGGTCATGTATGGATGTGAGAGTTGGACTGTGACGAAAGCTGAGTGCTGAAGAATTGATGCTTTTGAACTGTGGTGCTGGAGAAGACTCTTGAGAGTCCCCTGGACTGCAAAGAGATACAACTAGTCTATTCTGAAGGAGATCAGCCCTGGGATTTCTTTGGAAGGAATGATGCTGAAGCTGAAACTCCAGTACTTTGGCCACTTGATGCGAAAAGTTGACTCACTGGAAAAGACTGATGCTGGGAGCCATTGGGGGCAGGAGGAGAAGGGGACAACCAAGGATGAGATGACTGGATGGCATCACTGACTCGATGGAGGTGAGTTTGAGTGAACTCCGGGTGATAGACAGGGAGGCCTGGCATACTGAGATTCATGGGATCTCAAAGAGTTGGACGTGACTGAACTGAACTAAATGAAATGTTAAGAATGAAGCAAAAAGTGTTATGCCAGTGCCCTTTTTACACTTAGTCTTTTTTTCATCCCCAATCCAGAAAAGATGTTACCAATGATCTATATTCTTCTTTAGAAGGACTATTCTCAAATATCCTGTTCCACATACAAATAGCGTAAAACAGGGAGTTTCTCAACTATAAGGAGAAAGCATTGTCAGTACTCAGGTTGCTATTGTTTAGTCACTAAGTCATGTATGACTGTTCTGTGACCCCATGGACTATAATCAAGTTCCCCTGCCATGGGATTTCCCAGATAAGAATACTGGAGTGGGTTACCATTTCCTTCTCTAGGGGATCTTCTTGGCCCAGGGATAGAATTCCCATCTCTTGCATTGGCAGGTGAACTTTAAAAAAATTTTTTTAACCACTGAGCCACCAGGGAAGCCCTAGTACCTAGGTACCCTTGAACAATATCAGTATATCTAATTTCCCATCGTTCTAGAAAGCCCATCTCCCAAAGGAAGCAACATAGCACTTGAAATTTCTTTTCTGAATAATACAAATACAATTCTATGTTCAATATTCTTAGAAAAATTAAGTCTATGTTATGGAGGTAAATCTATCATTATAGGATTGTTTCCTTCACTCGTTCATGCATTTAACATATATGAGCTTTTGCTAAAAAGTAAGCCCTGTATAAGATAATGAAATTGCAAAGATGCATGGCACTGTTCAGTCCTCAAGGACCATGCAGTCTAGTAGGAAGATATGTGGGAAAAAAAAAAAAAAACCACTATGAACAATGTGGTAGGTGCTGGTAGAAACAAAATACTGGGCTTGGTGAATGTGAGGGACTGGGCACAGGGATCCTAGCAACTTATACTGTTTACTTATAGTTGATGACAAAGCTTCATGGAACATGGGACAGGTGAAGTGGGCCCTAACACATGAGGAGGGTTATTCAGGCAAGCAAGAATAGGAAAAACATCCCAAGAGAGGGATCAGCATATACAAAGGAAGAATGCTATGAAATGAAACACATGTTTAGGAAATGGTCCACAGTTTATTAAAAATAGAACATTGTTGTTCAGTTGCTCAGTCGTGTTCGACTCTTTGTGACCCCATGGACTGCACCACACCAGGCTTCCCTGTCCTTCACCATCTCCCAGAGTTTGCTCAAACCCATGTCCATCAAGTCAATGATGCCATCCAACCATCTCATCCTCTGTCATCCCCTGCTCCTCCTGACCTCAATCTTTCCCAGCATCAGGATCTTTGCCAATGAGTCAGCTCTCTGCATCAAGTGGCCAAATTACTGGAGCTTTAGCATCAGTTCTTCCAATGAAAATTCTAGGTTGATTTCCTTTAAGGTTGACTCGCTTGATCTGCCTGCAGTCCAAGGGACTCTCAAGAGTATCTCCAGCACCACAGTTTGAAAGCATGAGTTCTTCAGTGCTCAGCCTTTTTTATGGTCCAACTCTCACAACTATACATGACTACTGGAAAAACCATAGCTCAACTATATGGACCTTTGTTGGCAGAGTGATATCTCTACCTTTTAACATGCTGTAGGTTTGTCATAGCTTTTCTTCCAAGGAGCAAGTGAGAGTGTTAATAGCACCAGTAGCAAGGTCAGAGGTCCCCAAGTGGCAGGAAAAAATAAACAGCAAGTGGTAGGTGTTTTTCAATTTTTTTTTCTTTTCTCTTCTAATCCTGTGTTGTCATGGCAACAACTGGTTCCACCTGAACTTAACTTTATCGCAAACCTTGAGCTAACCACTGTGTTTTTCCATATGGAAATATTTTCTCAAGCTATGTTAATGAACTATGTATTTGCTTAGAAAACTGCTTTTCTTCAAGATTCATGTCAATTGTTGTATGGCCAGGGATGACTCACCTTGTGCCAACACTACCTCAAAATGCATGTTGTGGGTGAAAGTCTTGGTGAAACTCTCAGCTTTGAGGCATTTTCTTTCTCTAATTAGTAGCTTGTTAATAGGTATTTAACTCCACGCTAAAAACTAGCAAGGGGGCATTCTTTCTATCCCCTTCTGATGTCTATGTCAGAAACTTTCTCTCTTTTATACTTTAAATAAACCTTAATATTACACAAAAGCTCTGAGTGATCAAGCCTTGTCTCTGGTCCCAGACTGAATTCCTCTCCACCAGAGGCCAGGAATCACATCATTCTTGGCTCAGCTGACAGCAGCAAACTTTCACAGGGAAGGGAAGCCGCTCAGTCGTGTCCGACTCTGTGCGACCCCATGGACTGCAGCCCACCAGGCTCCTCCGTCCCTGGGATTCTCCAGGCAAGAACACTGGAGTGGGTCGCCATTTCCTTCTCCAGCATCTTTTAATTTCATGGCTGCAGTCACTGCCCTTGGTGATTTTGGAGCCCAAGAAAACAGACATATATATGAGGTAGTAGCATGGGAATGAGGCTTATACTCAGAAGGTGAACCAGAGAGACCCCAGAAGGAGTCAGAATTTGATATGCCTTCTCCTCCTGCCCGACCCCACACACATAGGTGCCTTGCTTTTGCCCCCAGGGTATTATTCTCATTTAAAAATTCGCCATTATGACATAGCCTTTTGTCTTCCTTCTACATGGACTTAACTCTTACACATTACAGATACTAATTTTTCACTGAATTAACTATTAATCTTGGCAAATAATACTATCTCAATAACAGGATTCTACCTATTAATCCTAGATTTCTAGCCTAGTCCTGAATTGTTTAAATTCCACTGATGTTTTCTAGGAGTTTTATACCCTTGCTGTACTTGCAGCCAGTATTAGGGACTTGTTAGCCTTCCCTCAGAAGCCAGTGATTTGGTCACATTCTGTAGAATCAGTTTCATCAAAAGCACATTATATTGGATAAATCTAAGATTAGAAAAACACCAGCCCTGAAATATATAGGATAGAAATAAAGAGTTTTAAAGTCTTAGGGATACCACAATTCCCTAAATTGATGCTAAACTTTCAGCTTCAAAACACTAATTCTTAAGCTGTTCCACTACCTCTACAAGCTACTGTGGGTGTTCTCTTTGAGAAAATAAAGTTTATATTTCCTGAACTAGTCAAAGTGGTTTTCTGGGTCTCCTTTTTTATGAATGCAAGCATGTATAAACTTTAAAATTTCTGTCGAGAAATTGTTGTAACAGTACACATACTCCGATTCTTACATTAACTCCTTTAAAAGAAAGAAAAAACTATATGGTTTCATTAAACTATGCAGCGCACTGTAATTACAGGATTACTCAAGAGCTTTCTTCTAACAGCTGTAAGTCTTTAAAATTAATTCAATACACATACATGCACACCATCACACATACTTGCGTGTACACACCCACAATGCCTGCTTATTAACGCCTCTTCCAGAAATGCATTTAATGAGAGTAAGAGTAGGGAGGATTTAAATCAATAAGAAGCAGAAAACTGAGGGAAAGATAATGACAAGAGCATAGATGCCCCCTCCATTCTCACATTTTCCTCATATTTCTTGTGTATATGGAAATAGAAGGGAAAATACAGAAAAATCCCTACCCACTTGGAAAGTAGAAAGGGTTCCATCCAAGGTGGGGGATTCCCTGGTGGTCCAGTGGTTAAGAATTTGCCCTGTTATGCAAGGGATATTGTTCTAACCCTGGTCTGGGAAGATCTCACATGCCACGGAGCAACTAAGCTCGTGCACCACAGCTACTGAAGCCTTCTGAAGGCTAGAGACAATGTACACAACGAGAGAAGCCTTGCAGTGAGCAGCCTCCACACCACAACTACAGGGTAGCCCCCACCTGCTGCAACTAGAGCAATACGGCACACAGCAACAAACCCCAGCACAGCCAAAAATAAATAAATAACTTTTTAAAAAGAGTTGAGAGCTTTGATGAATTTCTCCAAGAGGAAATGGAGATAGTACTGCACTAAAAGAGGCATGAAGTGAAGTCACTCAGCTGTGTCTGACTCTTTGTGACCCCGTGGACTGTAGCCCACTCAGGGTCCTCTGTCCATGGGATTCTCCAGGCAAGAATGCTGGAGTGGGTTGCCATTTCCTTCTCCAGGGGATCTTCCCAACCCAGGGATCGAACCTGTGTCTCCTGCATTGCAGGCAGACGCTTTATCCTCTGAGCCACCAGGGAAGCCGAGACCTGCAAAAATTCAGCTTTTCTAGGAAACAAAGGTAGGAGACTTTAAAAAGATCCTACATAGTTTCATTCACACAGCATCAATGTGCAGGGAGAGAAAGGAGACTGGGTAGACCAGATGGCCACAGCAAGCAGATTGTCAATGTTAATAGGGTTTCAAAGAGAAAACCTAATTGATGAAATTTCCTCACAGAGTGAGCTGCTAAAAAAAAAAAGCTGATATCACCATGGTTGGCAGTGACATGACTAGCATATTTGATGACAAAATCAGATCGTGTTTTAAAATCTCCTTCCTCTATATGACAAAACACCACAATCATGTAGTAATAAGTAATCATCATTGTCACTACTTTTTAATTATCATTTAAAAGAATAGCATTTTATTTTTAGAATTTATATATTTATTACTATTTAAGTGCAATAAAATGTTTTACTTATAAGCTAAAATGTTCACTTATCAATTAAAAATATCATACTAGCAGTTCATTTATTTAAATTCTAAACAAAAACAAAACTCAATTAGCCACGTAGAAAAGCAGAATTGACATAATTAATGATGTTTGTTAATTCTTATAATGACTATTTTAGTGCATAAATATGTAGTCCTACCAGGATTAGAGACATAATCTGCACCCTAAGCAAGCATTATTACAGTTCCTGCCACATAATGATAAAAGAAAAGTGATTTAACTTGATTTTATTATTTTTTTAAAGTCTCTACAGAAAACATGCCACCTACTTACCTGCATTCTGAGCCTTGACAATGAGAATGAACAGTACATTTGTTTTTCAATATCTACTTTAGTGTGGTAGGAGATGAACTTAAGAAATCAACCCTGAATTCAGCAAAGAAAGACAAAAAGATAAAAATAGTGTCATGAAATATGTTAGGTATGGAGGAAAGAGTCAGAGAATCCAACCTATATGAGACATCCCAGAATTTAAATTAAAAAAAAAATTACAAAGTTAATAATAGATGAAATTTAAAAAAAAATGTTTAAGCTTAAGAAAGACAAAGTCTTTATCTAAAGGACTGGACAATGAAGTTAATATGGTAATATATCCTAGTTATGACATATTTCACAAAATCAAGGGATAGAAGACACTCAACTACTATAAAGGAAAGCAGATAATCTACAAAAGTGAAAATTGCTCAGTTGTGTTGGACTCTTTGCGACCCCAAGGACTATACAGTCCATGGAATTCTCCAGGCAAGAATACTGGAGTGGGTCGTATTTCTCCTCTCCAGGGGATCTTTCCAACCCAGGGTCAAATCCAGATCTCCTGCATTGTAGGTGGATTGTAGCTGGCTTCACCAGCTGAGCCACCAGGGAAGCCCAAGAATACTGGAGTGGGTAGCCTATCCCTTCTCTAGCAGATCTTCCTCAGCCAGGAATTAAACTGGGGTCTCCTGTATTGCAGGCAGATTCTTTACCAGCTGTGTTACCAGGGATGCCCAAAAGAACAAAATTCAAATTGAATTTAGATATTTCCTTCCCAACACTGACTCCGGAAGGCAATCAAACAATGTTGACTGAGTTCTGAAAAGTAAACAACAACAATAAAAAAATTTAACCCAAGATTTATTTTTCCACTCTTGATTCTCTTCATGTGAAAAAGTTATAGACATTTTTAGTTAGGTACTTAAAAAATATGCATCTGTCCATGTATTCATTCTGAAAACTGTTAGATATTTTAAGTTTAAAAACAGGCCCAATATGTATAAATGTGATGGTAATAAATGCAAATATATCAAATAAGATGATTAATATAAGTAGATTATGCTTCCTATTAAAAGGCAAAGATGGCCAGTCTAGGTTAAACAAAAATTTTGAATATATGTAACCCAGATGTCAGGTGAGATGATATGCTCTATGAGATTAAAAGAAATACATATTTTATCACCTCACAATTTACAGGAAGATCAGTGTTCTGGATTGGTATCTTCTTGTAGCTTTTCCTGGAATCAAGGTCTTTAACTTCTAAACTCTAAATCTCACTTGCATCTAACTGCCTATCTCTCCACATTTTACTCCTGCCTCCCTCCTGGGTTTTCCCCATAAGTAATGGTGTAGGTTGCAGACATCACTGAAGCTTTGAGACCATGGCAGGGCCCCAATACATCTGTTTATTGCATATTCTTTTGTTCTGAAGATGCCTTGCATATCACAAGATCCCTCAGATTGCCAAGAACTCCTCACTGTTATACTTACAGAAAACTCAGCTATCCTCCCTACATTAAACAGGGCAATCTATCTAGCCTTTGAACCACAAATAGTCTTCCATCCTGCCTTTGCTTTTCCAAACTCTATTAATATCACTATTCAAATAGCTCTTTTACTCTAGGTTCACCTTTTAGCAATCCAGAAGAATAGGCTTTGAAATTTCACTATTCATTTTGACTGTTCTATAAGCCTATGTAAATGCAAGGGAGTCAGAGATTTTGCTTTCCTCCCTGAATATGAATTAGTCCATCACCTGTTTCCATATCCTCCCTTAGTTCCTAAAGACAGATACTGTTTTAGTCTATTTGGATTTTAAGTTAACAATTTTCCTCTAATATAAAAATATTTTTCACATGAGAAGCATCTAAGATAAAATTAGGTAGAAGAGTCAAAATAAAAGAGGGAACACAGGATTATAAGAAAATGCAAATAAACAGAAAGCAGTGATATAAACAGCCTACAAAACAAGTTCAAGGACAAATATTAAATGAGATAGAAATCCACTATTTTATATTGCTAAGAGACACCGTTCTCAACAAATATACAATGATCATTTACATTTATATGTCACTTAATAAAATAGCAACATAAAGGAAGTTAAACTGTCAGAAATAGAAGAAATTTATAAATATAAACACATACTTTTCTGTGGCCTTTTAAAATATAAAAATTATTGATAATGTGTTCCAATCCACAAGGGATAAATAGGAATCAAAATAACAAACAAAAATAACTTAATAATAAATTAAGAAGCAGTAGGTGAAAGCAAAGGAAAAATACAGAATTTGGAAGCTAGAACTAGCAATAATAATTCTACACAAAGTGAAGCCACTCAGTCATGTCCAACTCTTGGAGATCCCATGGACTGTAGCCCACCAGGCTCCTCTATCCATGGAATTTTCTAGGCAAGAGTACTGAGTGGGTTGCCATTTCCTTCTCCAGGGGATCTTCCTGACCCAGGGTCCCAGGGATCAACCCCAGGTCTCCTGCATTGCAGGCAGATGCTTTACCATCTGAGCCACCAGGGAATCCCAATAGGGATAATAAGCAGGGTGACAATATACAGCCTTGACATACTCCTTTGCCAATTTGGAACTGTCTATTGTTCCAGTTTTAACTGTTGCTTCTTGAACTGCATACAGATTTCTCAGGAGGAAGGTAAGGTGGTATGATATTCCCATATCTTGAAGAATTGTCCACAGTTTGTTGTGATCTACACAGTAAAAGGCTTTGGTGTAGTCAGTAAAACAGAAGTGGACATTTTTCTGGGACTCTTGCATTTTTGATGATCCAACAGATGCTGGCAGTTTGATCTTTGAGTCCTCTACCTTTTCTAAATCCAGCTTGAACATCTGGAAGTTCACGGTTCATGAACTGTTGAAGCCTGGCTTGGAGGATTTTGAGCCTTTGCTATTGTGTGAGATAAGTGCAATTGTGTGGTAGTTTGAACATTATTTGGCATTGCCTTTTTTGGGGATTGGAATGAAAACTGACATTTCCACTGCCGACTTTGGATTTTATTAAAGATAGAATACAATAGTATTAAATTTAAAAAATTTTAGTTAACCCAAAAATTCAGACTCAAAATCAGTAAACAAATGATAAACTTTATGGAAATATCAGCAGCATATACAACAAATAGATGGTAATGCTAACCTACACAGATTTTTATGAATATGTGAACACATATACACACAGTTCAAAAGAGGGATGAGATCATTTAAGAACATTAAGAGGGTGACTATAAGAGCAGAATTAAAAATAATAAATATACGAAAATAATCAGCCCCACAACTAGTCAAAGTAAAATAAGTTACAACACAATCAAATGCAGTCACCAATTTACCAAACTGATCAAGTGTTTATTTATGTTTTTATGTTGCTTTGTTGTGAGACAAATTGTAGTGTTGGCACAGCTATTGGGGAATGCCTATTCTCTTATGCTGCTATGGGACTGTCAATAGTAAACACTATTTAAAGAAATTTTTTCATTATTAAAAGTCTTATCTAAATGTAAGGCCATAAACTAGAAAACTCTTAGAGGAAAGTATAGGCAGAGCACTCTTTGACAAAGTGCAGCAAGATCCTCTTTGATCCACCATCTAGAGTAATGGAAATAAATAAACAAATGGGAGCTAATTAAGCTTAAAAGTTTTTTCAAAGAAACTAGAAACAAGACAAAAAGACAACCCTCAGAATGTGAAAAAAATAATTGCAAATGAAGCAACTGACAAAGGATTTTTAATCTCCAAAATCTATAAGCAGTTCGTATAGTTCAATATCAGAAAAACAAACAATCCAGTCAAAAAATGGGCAGAACACCTAAACAGTCATTTCTCCAAAGAAGAAATACAGAAGTTAATAAACACTTGAAAAGGTGTTCAACATTGCCAATATTAGAGAAATGCAAATCAAAAATACAATGAGGTCTCACACCAGTAAGAATGGCCATCATCCAAAAATCTACAAACAATAAATGCTGAAGAGGATGTGAAGAAACAGGAACCCTCTTGCACTAGTGGTGGGAATATAAACTGATATAGCCACTGTGGAGTGCAGCATGGAGTTTCCTTTAAAAATTAGGAATAAAACTACCATATGACCCAGCAATCCCACTACTGGGCAGATATCCTGAGAAAACTATACTTGAAAAAGACATATGTACCTCAAAGAAAGGAAATGCCAAAGAATGTTCAAACTACTGCACAATTACACTCATTTCACACTCTAGCAAAGTAATGCTCAAAATTCTCCAAGCTAGGCTTCAAAACTACGTCAACCAAGAGCTTCCAGATATTCAAGCTGGATTTAGAAAAGGCAGAGGGACCAGAGATCAAATTGCCAACATCAGCACCGCTGACTCAATGGACATGAGTCAGAGGAAGCTCCAAGAGATGGTGAAGGCTGGATCATAGAAAAAGCAGAGAATTCCAGAAAAACAACAACTTCTGCTTCATTGATTAGAACAAAGCCTTTGACTGTGTGGATCACAGAAACCTGAAAAATTCTTAAAGAGATGGGAATACCAAACTACCTTACCTGCCTCTGTGAAACCTGTATGTAGGTCAAGAAGCAACAGTTAGAACTGGAAATGGAGCAATGGACTGGTTCCAAAATGGGAAAGAAGTTATGTCAAGGCTGTAAATTGTCATCCTGCTTATTTAAATTATATGCACCATAAATTCCCAGAATATAGAAAGGCCACCCCAAACGCAGCAATATAACCAAGATGAAAAGACAGAGGAATATCCAGCAGGTAAAGGAACAGGAGAAATGCCCACCAAACCAAACAAAAGAGGAAGAGATAGGGAATCTACCTGAGAAAGAATTCCGA
>SJYC01076782.1:0-38500 GCA_006408675.1 Madoqua kirkii
TTGCTGGGACAGATTGAAGGCAGGAGGAGAAGGGGATGACAGAGGATGGTTGGACAACACAACCGACTCAATGGACATGAGTTTGAGGAAGCTCCAGGAGATGGTAAAGGACAGGAAAGCCTGGCATGCTGCAGTCCATGGGGTCAAAGAGTCAAGACATGACTGAGCCACTGAACAACAACATCCTCAATGTTCATTGAACACTATTCACAATAGCCAGGACATAGAAGCGATCTACATGTCCAGTGACAGATGAATGAATAAAGAAGTTGTGGTACATATATTCAATGGAATATTACTTAGCCATAAAAGGAACAAATTAGAGTCAGTTGAACTGAGGTGGATGAACCTAGAGCCTGTTATATAGAGCGAAGCAAGTCAGAAAGAGAAAAACAAATGTCATATATTTAATACATATGCAAGGAATCTATAAAAATAGTACTGATGAATCTGTTTGCAGGGCAGGAATAGAGGTGCAAATGGAAAGAACAGACTTGTGGACACAGTGGGGGAGGGAGTGGATGGACGAATTGAGAATAACACTGAAACAAATACACTGCCAATTATACTAATGTCCTTTGTTTCTCGGCAGAAACCAGCACAATGTTGTAAAGCAGTGTTCCTCTAATTAAAAAAGAAAAGAAGCATATCCATTACCATGTGTAAAAGAGAGCTAGTTGGAAGGTTGCCCTATGACACAGTAAGTTCAGCCTGGTGCTCTGTGACAACCTAGAGGGGTGGAATGGGAGCGTGGGAAGGAGGTTCAAGAGGCAGGGGATGTATGTCTACTTGTGGCTGTTTCACACTGTTACATGGCAGAAACCAACACAGCAAATCTCCCAATCAAAAACAAATGTTAAAAATTAATACAATATCGTAAAGTAATTAACCTCCAATTAAATAAATTTATATAAAAAAATAAAAAAGTCAAATTTTCCCCATACATTTTGAGTCAGTAGTTAAATTTTTAAAATACAAGTAATTAAATATGAAAGAATTTTTAGAAGCAGTCTAAATTAATCAAAACCATGGGATTGTGTAAGTGATGATGTGATAGGCAAATACAAAATTTACAATATAGAAGGATATTGTGCTGTGCTGTCACAGACTCTGTGTGTCAGACTCCAACCCCATGGAGTAACCCGCCAGGCTCTTCTATCCATGGGACTTCCCAGGCAAGAATACTGAAGCGAGTTGCCATTTTCTTTTCCAGGGATCTTCCCAATTCAGGGATCGAACCCTCATCTCTTAATGTCTCCTGCATTGACAGGCAGGATATTTACCACTAGCGCCACCTTGGAAGCCCTAGAAGGATATTGATTAGTGAAAAAAGAAAATGTTCAATGCTCATTGAACACTGAAAAAAATATAGAATGATCCAATTCTGTTGAAGGAAAAACAGTGGTACAGAAAGGGCAAGACGGTGGGAATGAGTCTCTCTGGAGAGGAAGAATGTTTTATTACTGACATTCTTTGGGATTTTGGACAAATAGTGTTAATAAAAAGCAGATTCACTAAAGGATTTACTCTTGCTCTTAAATTCTCCCCAGACAACGAATCCCTGATAGCCTGAACTGTGGGCAGCCTCTCTATGAGCCCCTACCTGGGCATGGTTCTGACCATAGTATTCATATGACTAACAGCAGGAAGGCTTATAATTTAACAGTGTTTTACAATGAACATGAGTTTATTTTTGAACAAAAGAAGTATCTATATTAAAATATTTTAGGATAGGCAGTAAGTTATTACTACTAAATTATTACAGAGATGCATAAAAAATGAGAATTCATAAAGACACTTTTCTTCCCAAATCCAAAGTTTGGTACAAGACCTGCTTGCCGAGTGGAGTGGTGCCTTCTGATTCAGCCCTACCTCCTCCTGAAGGAAAGTTACACAGCTCAAAATAGCCTGGAGTTAAAACCCCCCTCTAGGTTCTCCCCAGCATTCTATGCAAAACAAAGACCTCTCTCAACCGCAGAAAAAATGGACATTAAGGTTGATTACCACCAGCTCCCAGCCGGTCCCCACCTCTGGCCAATCTCCAGAACTCCTTGCCCCACTCGTTTGAGAGATATAATAGCCAAGACATGGAAGCAGCCTAGATGTCCATTGGCAGATGAATGGATAAGAAAGCTGTAGTACGTATACACAATGGAATATTACCCAGCCATTAAAAAGAATGCATTTGATTCAGTTTTAATGAGGTGGGTGAAACTGGTGCCTATTATACAGAGTAAGATAAGTCAGAAAGAAAAACACCAATACAGTATACTAACTGTTTGCATATATACGAGTATGTGAAGTGAAGTTGTTCAGTCATGTCCGACTCTTTGAGACCTCATGGACTGTAGCCTACCAGGCTCCTCTGTCCATGGGGTTTTCCAGGCTAGAGTTCTGAAGTGGTTTGCCATTTCCTTCTCCAGGAGATCTTCCCGTCCCAGGATTGACCCCAGGTCTCCCACATTGTGGGCAGGTGCTTTACCATCTGAGCCACCAGGGAAGATCCACTAATGCATATATATGGGACTTAGAAAGATGATAACAATGACCCCTTCATTAAAAAGAATGCATTTGATTCAGTTTTAATGAGGTGGGTGAAACTGGTGCCTATTATACAGAGTAAGATAAGTCAGAAAGAAAAACACCAATACAGTATACTAACTGTTTGCATATATACGAGTATGTGAAGTGAAGTTGTTCAGTCATGTCCGACTCTTTGAGACCTCATGGACTGTAGCCTACCAGGCTCCTCTGTCCATGGGGTTTTCCAGGCTAGAGTTCTGAAGTGGTTTGCCATTTCCTTCTCCAGGAGATCTTCCCGTCCCAGGATTGACCCCAGGTCTCCCACATTGTGGGCAGGTGCTTTACCATCTGAGCCACCAGGGAAGATCCACTAATGCATATATATGGGACTTAGAAAGATGATAACAATGACCCCTTATGCGAGACAGCAAAAGAGACACAGATGTAAAGAACAGTCTTTTGGACTCTGTGGGAGAAGGCAAGGGTGGGATGATTTGAGAGGGTAGCATTGAAACATGTATATTATCATATGTGGAGCAGATCACAGATCCAGGTTCCATGCATGAGACAGAGTGCTCAGGGCTGGTGCACTGGGATGACCCTGAGGGATGGGATGGGAGGGAGGTGAGAGGGGGCTTCTGGATGGGGAACGCATATACACCACGGCTGATTCATGTTGATGTTTGTCAAAAACCACTACAATATTGTAAAGTAATTAGCCTCCAGTGAAAATAAATATATTGACTAAAAAAAAAAAAACTGAAAAAAAGAGATAGCTAATCTGAACAACCTTGGAGAAGAACAGGCTCCCTTAAGACAATAGATTTCCACATATATGCCTATACATACTTCCTCTTTTTTTGGGTCAGGGCAGCAGCTCACTAATCTGACTGCTGCCCCGTCTAGCCTCATTAAAGGTGATCTGTTCCTGTCAAGTGCTGGTCTTGTTCTTTTTCTGAACCTCACCTTCTCTGACTCCTTTTACCCTACACCTCCTGCCCCCTGCTCTTCCTTCCTCGTAGTATATTCCAGTTCCACTCTAGTCCAGCCCAGAACTTGCATGATTCTTCACAAAGCTACTTACCGTGCTTATTCTTACCTCCAAAATTTACCACCAGCAATGTTATCCTAAAGTCAAAAAGCCTATCTTTGCAGAGTAAGCAGGACTGACAGCAGAGGAGAGGAAAATTTAAAGAAGAGGTGGAGTGGAATGGAACTAAACTGCCAAAGTCAATGGTTTAGAATCTTGATCCCACTGTTGATCTATTGAGCTGTATTGATGAGAATAGCCTTGGAGCTTGTTTTTTTGTTTGCTCTATGGTTCCACCTATCTCTTTTGAGGCACGAGTAAATCTGGGTTTGATGTACAGTAACTTCTCAAATTATAAAGATTATACTCTTGAAGAAAAAGTACATTTGCTAAGAAGGTAAATGTGTTAGAGACTTCCAAAGCTAGCCTCATTTATGAACATTAAAACTCTACTCCATGATATCAAAAATCTATTGAGGAAAACCTACCTGTCACATTAGAATCTACAAAGGCAGAATCTCTCCTGTCTTTCCTGTTATATACACAGTGTTCTTTTAGAAGTTTGTTAACAACTCCATGTTTGTTATTATCTTGCTGTTTAAGTTTTGAGGCTGGCTTCCTCCCAGGAAGGGTCTTTGTAAGGCTCAGCAAAACACATACGCCTCAGCAGCCACTCACCCAGCTTGACCAAAGCTTGGAGACTCAACCCTACCTCTTGCACTTGCCCATATAGGGTAGAGGATATAAGAACACTTTTTAAAGAACCTATCTGGGGAAAGAATCTGAAAAAAGAATAGACATACTGTATAACTGAATCGCTTTGCTGTACACTTGAAACTAACACAATACTATAAATCATCTGTATTTCAATAACAAATAAAAATTTTAAAAAGAACACTTATGCCATGTTTAGAGAGCTGAAGGAAAGTGAATGAATGCAAAAAGGTGAGGGGATTTTAATAATAAAGTCTTGCTTCTCAGAGTCCAGCCAAACTCACCTGTCCACATCTTGCCTAACTAGGATTTAAAATTCAGAATATTAATTAATCTATTCTAAATTTCTTTTAAAAGTCTAAAATATTGTTACTTCTTCACTATACCTACAAGATAGGCATACATTTGCCTTAATCATTCCCTCTTCTTTTTTTAAAATACATACTGCAAATAATTAATATTTAGTACTTGACCATTCCTAATAAAGACAAAGCAAGCCAGTGTTCTGGGAAGAAATCTTTATCTTTCACTTCGGAATGTATTTTGGTTCTCCTGTTTGAATATGAATGATCTGGAAATTCACTCTAAACTGAAGCACTGTAGCTGAGAACCACAGCCCTGGGGAACTAGTCTTGGATCCAAGACTGAGTAACCTCTGTAAGTGATTGCCGCTCTCTGGCCTCCTTTACTCTTAGGGAAAACAAAGAACGAGATCAGAAACTGAATCTAGGGCCCCTCACAGCATAGCAAATCAAAGTGTCTCTGAGTTCCTCTTTAAATAGTAAAGTCTTGCTGTGAAGAATTGCTGTCTAGATCCCACAGCACAGCTTCGTCTTATAACTCCCTCCAAACTGGAAATGCTCTTCTCTCGGGCTCATAGGGAACTCAGCTGTAAGCAGACTCACACTGTCTCACTGACAAGCATTAAATGTGGCATCTTCAACCTCTCCTGTAGGAAGGAAAGCTACATGGGATGCAAAACAAATAAAAACCCAAGAGGAACCCAACTAAGTCATTAAGGCTGTTCTGAAAGAGATGGCATGCTCCACCACTTCATTCCCAGCCCTGTCTCTCCAGCCACTTCAAACCAGGTTGCCACTTTCTTTTTGGCAGAATCAGGGAGAGCAGCTGAGTGTGTTGAGATCTGAGGCTCCAGATGTAGGCAGAATTTCGGGAGCTGGCTCTTGCTATTCGAACAGGACTCACAATGAGAGGAGCCCAGGGCCATCTCTAAGAATTGCGGGCACATTTCCAGGCAATTAGTGATTGCGCTTAAAGACCAAAACATCCAAGCAGCTCAACTGGAGCCTTTTTCTGTGTGTGTGATCCCTCCCGGTTGATTAATGAGTGAGTATGCCCTCATTTATCCTCTTTGAGGACACAGCTGTCGGGAGCTCACACACAGGCACATCCTGTCTCAGCAAAGTGCTCTGCTTTCCTTTCAGCTGCTTCTCTGTTCCAGTCCTAAAATGGCATCTCCGGTGGACAGCCTGATGCTTCGCTTCCAAAATCAGGAGACAGCAAGGTTGAAGGACTCCATTTTAACTCTTATTTTGCTTAGTGTCACCCCCATGTTGGAAACATTCCAAACGTACACTTTTCCAAAGGGCAGCTTTGTTTCTGAGTAACACGCCCCGTTAACAAGAGACAGTTTTCTCTGGCTGCTGTTTCAGATTCCCTTCCCAGGCCTCATGCCTGTGGTCACTTGTCTTTGGATGTCTTACAAGTGGCCTCCTGACTGAGGTGTTTGGGAGAGGATCTCCTGAGTCACTATGTATTAACAGTGGGTTAAATACAATCAATTAGATATTTTAAATTAAAATGAGTGTTTCTTTTTAAAATGTGTATACCCAACAAGGTGAATTGTTTCCAATATAAGGTAAATTTAGTTACAGGTGTGAAGGAAACTCGTACATCCTTGATGGAAAGGTCTGTGGTGTTAAATAAGAAAGTTTATCCTTGGACTTGAACTTTGTTTGTAGTTTGTATTAATGGCTATTTCTTAAAAGATATTTTTTAAAATAGCAAACTGTAAAAAGACACAGTCTCTAGATACTGCCATGGTTAGCTGATTGGATCCTTCTATCACCCATCAATTGCTCATTTCAAATGGCCCAACATTCACTGAATTTTATCTATGGGTTTTTTTTAATATTTTCAAAAAATAAGAACATTGTGACTCATCTTAGGGTTGTAATATTCAGCCCCAAAAGTACTCATCCAGGGCTGATTTTTTTTTAAGTACTCTTAGAACTGAGATATTGCCATTCCTTTTAATAATGTTCTTATATGCCACAAAAGCTTAGAAAACAGCTATGAAAAAACAGAATTGCCACTCATATATTGAGTCTAATATGTACTACGTCACATTACATTCCAAACCTGATTTGCTAGGCAATGTGGATTCTCAAAATAAAAGCAAACGGAAGGAGATTAATAAAGCAAAATATTCTGTTATCTTTTTAGAAAGAAATACTCAGAGTTAATCATTCTTAATAGTTACATCTTGGGCTGCTCCACGAGACTAGAAATGGTGGCCCTGTAAGCCACAAGATAGGTATAAGAGGAAATCTCTGTAAGATTTTTCAAAGCAGCTATTAAAGGGAAAGTAAATATGATTTTTTAAATGCAATATTAGAAGTATAAAGAATGCCATTTTGTCAAAATTTCGTCGTCTTTTGTGATTTTCTGTTATTGCTTCTCTTTCAACGCTTTCAGGACCTAGCCTTCACCAGTTTCTAATTTGAAACCTGAAATCAAGAGGTCTATACATAAATAAGTAAAGACAAACACACAGATTAGGGAAGAATACAGAAAGGAGTATGACTGGACTGTCTGCTATCATCCCGTGGTTTAACCTATTCGCTGAGCACATCATGAGAAAATGCTGGGCTGGATGACCTCAAACTGGAATCAAGATAGTTGGGACAAACATGAACAACCTCAGATATGCAGATGATACCACTCTAATGGCAGAAAACAATGGGAAACTAAAGAGCCTTTTGATGAGGGTGATGGAGAGTGAAAGAGCCAGCTTAAAACTAAACATTAAAAAAAAAACTAAGATCATGGCATCTGGCCCCATTACTTCATGGGGAAAAAAAAGGGAAAAGATGGAAGCAGAGACAGATTTCCTCATCTTGGGCTCTAAAATCACAGTGGCTGCTGACTGCAGCCATGAAATCAGAAGATGATTGCTTCTTAGCAGGAAAGCTATGATAGACCTAGACAGTGTGTTGAAAAGCAGAGACACTACTCTGCTGACAAAAGTCCATATAGTCAAGTCTTCCCAATGTTCACCTACAGTTGTGAGAGCTGGACCATAAAGAAGGCAGAGAGCCAAAGAACTGACGCTTTTGAACTGTGGTGCTGGAGAAGACTCCTGAAAGTCCCTCAGACAGCAAGGAGATCAAACTGGTCAACCCTGAATACTCACTGGAAGGACTGATGCTGAAGCTCCAGTATTTTGGTCATCTGATGCGAACAGCTGACTCACTGGAAAAGTCCCTGATGTTGGGAAAGATTGAAGGCAGAAGAATAAGAGGGCATCAGAGGATGAGATGGCTGGATGGCATTATAAGTTTCGGGAGATGGTGAGGGACAGGGAGGCCTGCAGTCCACGAGATCACAAAGAGTCAGACATGACTGGGCAACTGAACAACAACAAAAGGAATTCTAAGACACCTAAAAAAGTGTACCGTTTCATTTTGATTCTCCAAGTGTGTCCATGTATCTATAGTATCAGTACCACCTGGGAACTTGATAGGAGGGCAAATTCTTGGACAATACCCTAGGGGAATGAGTCAGAAACCCTGGGAATAGGGCTCAATGACTGGGGTTTTAACAAGTACTCCACAAGCATGCTGACATTTGAGAATCACTTCTCTACATGAAATGCCTGAAGTTCTTCCAGTGAAGAATGAAGTATGCCCTAGATTCTAGACTTGTTCACTAAAACGTGATGGCAGTGACCAGATATAAAGTTAAAGAACTGGATTCGGTTAGAGAAGCAGTATATATGTCTGTGCTTAGTCGCTCAGTCATGTCCAACTCTTTGCCACCCCACGGACTGTAGCCTGCCACACTTCTATGTCCATGGGGATTCTCCAGGCAAGAATACTGGAGTGAGTTGGCATGCATAATTTTATCTCCAAAAAATGTTCACTTGCAGCATTTGACCAATAGAAGTGCTATTACCTGGGACGTTATATTGCAGAACAGTTTCATTAAACCAAAAATTAAAACCCCTCAACACTAAAATGGCTGATGCTCATTAAGCACATACTATAGTTCAGTTCAGTCACTCAGTTGTGTCTGACTCTTTACAACTCCATGGACTGCAGCACTCCAGGCCTCCCTGTCCATCACCAACTTCTAGAGTTTTCCCAAACTCATGTCCGTTGAGTCGGTGCTGCCATCCAACCATCTCATCCTCTGTCATCCCCTTCTCCTTCTGCCTTCAATCTTTCCCAGCATCAGGGTCTTTTCAAATGAGTCAGCTCTTTGAATCAGGTGACCAAAGTATTGAATTTCAGCTTCAACATCAGTCCTTCCAATGAACACTCAGGACTGATCTCCCTTAGGATGGACTGGTTGTATCTGCTTGCAGTCCAAGGGACTCTCTAGAGTCTACTCCAACACCACAGTTCAAAAGCATCAATTCTTCGATGCTCATTTATAATCCAACTGTCACATCCATACATGACTACTGGAAAAACCATAGGCTTGACTAGATGGAACTTTGTTGGCAAAGTAATGTCTCTGCTTTTTAATATGCTGTCTAGGTTGGTCATAACTTTCCTTCCAAGGAGTATACTATAAGCCAGGCATAATTCTAAGTGTGCTCCATTGATGAAATCATTTTATCTTCACAATCACCTTAACATTTCCCATTTTACAAATGAGAAAACTGAGTCCCAGAGAGAATAATTTGTATACAGTTTCATAGCTAGTAAAGTGGATGGCCATTTGCCCTGAATATATTTTCTTGTCTCCAAGAGATGATAAAATTATGATGAAAAAATAAAATATACATGTAAAGTTCGCCCTTGCTAGTATAGTCTCTGGTTTTCTAATATGAAAAAGTCCTGCATGCAACTGCTCAAATATAATTAGGTAACAATCATGACAATAACTATAGAACAAACCAGATAAATCTAAACCTGGCATACACAAGATATATGTGGTTTTCCTTGACATGCCTGACTAGTCGGAACCCACAGATCTAACCTCAGCTCTGATGAGAAAGTTAGCCTTCATATATCACCTTTAAAGTTCAGTTTCAGGCCCAGCAGACAGAATTTGGCTGGAGAGCTGCTTTTCAGAAAGTCATGAGCCATTTCTGCCACCAAAGGGTCTGTAGAAAGGAAAGAGCATCAAAGAAGAGGGATTTGTGAGTGAGTTCAGAACACCCATGTTCGCAAATTCCCCAGAGCAAATGAAGGCTCATTTCTGCCTTTCTCGCTTTTTCCTTCAAAATTATAGCCATTTAAATTTTGTAATTTATTATCCACATACTTGCAACTTATATTTAATAACTCGTTTTACATTTGGAATTATAATACTAAATCAGTAAAATAAGTATTTTCTTCTTCAGTGATCAAAAATTCATAATGATAATAAAACATGATAAATTAATTTGGTTTCTTCCCAAGTTCCCTTATCATTAA
This sequence comes from Madoqua kirkii, assembly GCA_006408675.1. Classification (NCBI taxonomy): domain Eukaryota; kingdom Metazoa; phylum Chordata; class Mammalia; order Artiodactyla; family Bovidae; genus Madoqua; species Madoqua kirkii. Next base: position 9,937 of record SJYC01076782.1, read on the forward strand.
TCTCTGTAGTCTCTTTAAGTATTAGAGAGCTGTAATATGTATTTTTTTAGAGCAGCTATTGTCTAAGCATCACTAACATTCTACTTACTTACTTCCCCTGCTATCACACAGTCTTACACTCCACCAATATGTGTTCATCTTTTCTAGCCATGTATTTCTGGAGTTATTTGCAATGTATACATACATCACCTATATTCTGCAAAGTGAAAGTGAAAGTTGCTCAGTTGTGTCCGACTCTTTTGTGACCCCATGAACTATAGTCCATGGAATTCTCCAGGTCAGAATACTGGAGTGGGTAGCCTTTCCCTTCTTCAGGGTATCTTCCCAACCCAAGGATTGAACCCAGGTCTCCTTCATTGCAGGTGGATTCTTTATCAGCTGAGCTACAAGGGAAGCAAAGGCTTCCAACAAAAAAATTAAGATAAAAAACTAATGTATTTAAGACTGAAAGATATGTTCTGAATGGATACATCTGAGAGTGAATATGTTTAAAATAGTATTACATAATTTACTCAAACTACTGAGCAACTGAGAAAGAAGCAAACAGCAACCTGGCTATAGATGTGATTCTTAAATGGTAATATCAGTGGAGTGACAGTAAAGCCAGCTCCTGTAATAGTTGGCTGCAACCTGATACTGCTTTAGAACTAATTATGTGTTTGAAGTCCTTGTAAATATGATACTGCCTCTTGGAGTAAAAACTGGTCAGGAGCAATTTAAACATTTTTATGAAAAATTATTATTCAGAAGTGAAAATTTCACAACTGCAAAGATAAAGTTCTACATTTTTCAAGACCCAGGCTCAAAAAAAAAACAAAACAAAACAAACACACTTGAATGTCATAAATATTTTTTATACTTTTGAGTTATAGAGTGTTCTGGTTATGGGGAGGGGGAAGCATTGAATAATAAATACTTTCATAAGGTATTTCTGAAAATGATTCTGGTATGAGCAGTGAAAACCCATAGTTCCATAGAGTAGAAAGACTTGTTCACACAGGAAAGCATCTTTCATATTAATCTTTAAAGGTAAAAATTGACTAGGTAACTTGCTAATTCAGTTCATTCACCACAATTTATTTGCACAAACTAAACTGGTGTTTGCTAAATATCTCCTGCAAATGAAACTCTGAAGGGGTTCAAGGAAAGGGAGGAAAACCACTTCTTTTTTCTTTCAGCAATAGTTACTGAGCACTTACTAGACGCAGGCACTGTTCTAGGTGCTCAGGATTCAGGTAGTGAATGAAAGTCATGTCTACTTCATAAGGTAATTTTAATACAGGGATTAGGTAAGAAACAAGATGCACAGCCATAATAAGTGCTATAAAGAAAAATGGAGCAAGAAAATGAGCTAAGGACTGACATTTACAGGAGCAGAGCAATGGTAGCTGACGGGGGCAGGTGGTCCTTCACTGAAAAGATGGGAAGATCCCTGGGAAGATCAGGCCAGGAAGAGTAAAGGAATGCAAAGGATCAAAGACAGAAACTGCTGAAATGGAAACACGGAAGCCTGTGTGGCTGGAGGAGAGTGAGGGAGAGAAAAAGTAACAAGAGGTGAGGCCAGAGACGTGAAAGAAGACAGACTGCCTAGAGCCCTATTGCTGTTGTTTAGTTGCTAAGTCATGTCCGACTCTTTGCAACGCCATGGACTGTAGCCCACCAGGCTCCTCTGTCCATGAGATTTCCCAGGCTAGAATACTGGAGTGGGTTGCCATTTCCTTATCAGGGCATCTTCTCAACCCAGGGATCAAACCACATCTCCTGTATTGGCAGGCAGATTCTTTACCACCGGGCCACCAGGGAAGCCGGCTTAGAGTCCTACCATAGGTCATTCGAATGACTTTGACTCTGAGTGAGACGGAAGCCACTGTAGATGTCAGAGCAGATTGAGAAGTGCTGTCACTGAGGCTTTTGAGTATTCACATACTGATTCAGGAAGTGCTGTCAAAGAATGAATGCAATCGTGAATATATCATTAGCCAATAAACTCTGAGCATTTACTCTGTGCCAGCTTATTCCACAGATGTATACAGTCAACCTATCCTATAATCTGGTTTGAGAAACTTGAACCTTGGAGAGCTTATGAAACTAGTCCAATATCACACAGTAGGTACAGAAGAGCTGGCCTTCAAACACAAGCGTCTTGAATTCTGACTCCTTGGAAGGAAACTTGCACTTTCTGTTTTACTCCATGCGGGAGGATACAACAGAAGGGCTGGTTTGCTCTGTCTGGAAAACTGAAGACAGAGGAGCCTGAGGGCATAGTCATTCCAAGTAAAGGAAGGCCTGGAATGGTCAGGAAGAGGTTTTGTATGCCAGCAAGTTGTTGCACACAGCAGAGGCTGATTTTGAAACCAAATAGGCGGTTTTATCTGGTCCTGATTCCAAAGGAAGCTCTTCCTCTTTGCTGAGATTTTTTTTCCCCCTATAACCAAGCAAGGGTAAGAACAGTCATGTGTCTAATTACACGGTGACTATTTGACTTCTCCCATAGACAGTAAATCTTGTGCGGGCAGGAACCTAATGTCTTGTTCACTGTCGCTTTCCAGCTTCTAACACTGTGCCTGCAGTAAGTGCTTGGGAACTAAGTGCTGGGAAGATGCAGCACTCACACAGCTAGCATTTGCTGCATTTAGTGATCAAACCCTCTCCGCCTGGACATCAGTTATTCGCTATGCTCTTGGTTATTCCCACAGATTTCGAGACCTTGTTATCTGAGAGGGAAGTATCAACTCAACTAGGAAATGAACAGACATTGCTGGGTTATCAATTCCTTCAGGGGACACCCCTTATCACCCTGTCTTACTAATCAGGAGCAGCACCAATGATGTCACACAGGAAACAATATAGGGATGAAACAAGTTCCTGTTCCCAAAGGCTTAGCATCTGAAAGAAAATAGCACACTTTTGGAAAAGGAAGTCAGTTATGCCTGATTAATCTAGAGTGATATGAGGGTCTGCAGTGAGTGTGAACTACTGAAATTCCATCAATTTCAAAGAGGACTTAAGCTTTAAAGGTGACATGGTGAATGTTCTACACCAAAGTTTTAAAAGTAAAGCTGTATTGAATGGGGGACTAAATTTTCAAAGAGTGGAAAGTGATGAAGAAATGGGAATGAATGGATAAAACAAAAATTGAAATTTTCTGTAGGAAAAAGTGTAAAGGATGTTGCTCCGTGAAAAGCATCTTAGGAAGCCTTCCTTGGAAGTTTTATAAAGTGATCTAGATTCCAGAACAATCACTGTTTATATAAATTGACTTCTTTGGGTCTCTGAATCACCTTAAATTTATATTTAAATATGTACATTTATTGAAAAATGAATTGACCTGATGGTTAAGAGTAGCTAGGGTTTACATCAGAAATTCCAACATTCTATTCCCTATCTTGCAAGTTACAAGTTATGTGATCTTGGAAAACTACTTAATTGTTCATCAATTTTCTCTTTTATAAAATGGGCACAATAAGACATCTGTTTTCCAGTATAGATTATATGCGATAATGCATCTAAGATATTTAGTATATAATTGCCACAATAGATGCGCTAAATAGATGGCAGTGACTATTATCACTACAATTCTTTAATCAATTTCTCAATATTATAATTTGTTAATACTCTAAGAACAAAAAAAGGTAAGAATCATTGATGTAGAATAGTAAGTAGTTCTCAAAGAGTGTTTTGTGGAGCTCTTAGTCCCTAGATCATTCAAGGGTTTCTGAAAGATAAAAGCTATTTCTATAATACAACAAGGTTATTTTTATTTTTGTTGTGCTGACATTTGCACTGATGTTGCAAAAGCAATTGTAAATAAATCTACTGATATCTTGACACAAATCAGGGCAGCAGCATCAAACGTTAATAATGGTCAGTGTATTCTCTAGTTGTATGTACTTCTAGTTCTTAAAAAGTCCATTTTACATAATGTCCTTGATAAATAAAATGAATTTTATTTATTAAGGTCCTGTTCTTAGGTGAATATCTTTTTAAATATTATATATAACTGAATACAAAATACACATAAAGCAATTTTACTGCACAAATAAGTATGACCGTGATCTCTAGGTAAAGCATTTATGCAAATTCTTTCCCATCTTTCTTCCTTTATTTTTGGCAGAATACCATTTTTTTTTAAAGAACTGAAGAAAAATTATGGCTACACACATCAGTATTTGGGTTGTTTTTTTTTAATGAATGATGTGAATCCATCAGTTCAGAAAAGCAACTCCCAATATTTGGTGCAAGTAATAGAATAAGATTGCCACGTGGAAATTTATTTTGAAAAACTGCATTTACCATGGTGAAGTTGAAAGTGTCCCCAAATTTACAGACATTTCTGATAGGATTGGTGAGATACAAATGAATATGATTTTTTGACTTTGTAAATTATATCAACATTTGAAAAATCTAAGTAACTCAATAAACCAATATTTTCCAAGTAAGTATAGCAAGGACAGATAAGAAAGTCTTCCTCAGCAATCAAAGATGTGTATAAGAGACAGTGATGTGAATCCATCAGTTCAGAAAAGCAACTCCCAATATTTGGTGCAAGTAATAGAATAAGATTGCCACGTGGAAATTTATTTTGAAAAACTGCATTTACCATGGTGAAGTTGAAAGTGTCCCCAAATTTACAGACATTTCTGATAGGATTGGTGAGATACAAATGAATATGATTTTTTGACTTTGTAAATTATATCAACATTTGAAAAATCTAAGTAACTCAATAAACCAATATTTTCCAAGTAACAAACGTATGATGTTCCAAAAATCAACCATACATGTGTAACTGGTATTCAAAATGCAAGACAGACCTATGGGTTTTAACATTACATAGTATTAAAAAAGCTCATTGATAGGATTTCAAATTCTACACAGCAACTAATTTTAAAGAAACCACCATATGTCAAGTATTGGTACAGTATCAAAAAAGAATATACACAATTGGAAAGGCTATTAAATGCTTCTGTTCCAACAATATATCTGTGTGAAGATAGATTCTTTATATGCTTCAACCAAAGCAACATATGGCAAAAGCACCACAGATGTAGTATGAGTGTCCAGCCGCCTTCTTCGGTCTGTTCTTGGCTGGGTGTGTGTTATAATTTATACAAACTGATGATTAATTATTTATACAAATTGAGCCCCTAGAAGGATAGAGAGCTTAAAAAAGAAATTGCATGAACTTATGTGCCTATTGCTAATGAATGTTAGTTAAAGTTTAACGCATACACATAATTTGTTGGTCAGTGTTCTTAAAGGTCCAAGCTCAAACTGAAAAATATTAACTCACCAGTGTGTCCTGAAATGCTATTGCTTTAGATTTTCCTCAATCACATTTTACAGAATTATCTTTGGTATGTATTTTATAGTTTGAGACTTTTTTTCCCTATGAACATGACATCACACTCAAGTGCAAGATTAATGAATGTTAGTTAAAGTTTAACGCATACACATAATTTGTTGGTCAGTGTTCTTAAAGGTCCAAGCTCAAACTGAAAAATATTAACTCACCAGTGTGTCCTGAAATGCTATTGCTTTAGATTTTCCTCAATCACATTTTACAGAATTATCTTTGGTATGTATTTTATAGTTTGAGACTTTTTTTCCCTATGAACATGACATCACACTCAAGTGCAAGATTCATTTCAGATTCAGTTCAGTTGCTCAGTCGTATCCAACTCTTTGTGAACCCATGAATTGCAGCATGCCAGGCCTTCCTGTCCATCACCATCTCCCAGAGTTCACTCAGACTCACGTCCATCGAGTCAGTGATGCCATCCAGCCATCTCATCCTCTGTCATCCCCTTCTTCTCCTGCCCCCAATCCCTCCCAGCATCAGAGTCTTTTCCAGTGAGTCAACTCTTCACATCAGGTGGCCAAAGTACTGGAGTTTCAGCTTTAGCATCATTGCATCCAAAGAAATCCCAGGGCTGATCTCCTTTAGGATGGGCTGGTTGGATCTCCTTGCAGTCCAAGGGACTCTCAAGAGTCTTCTCCATTACCACAGTTCAAAAGCATCAGTTCTTCAGTGCTCAGCTTTCTTCATAGTCCAACTCTCGCATCCATACCAGACCATTGGAAAAACCATAGCCTTGACTAAATGGACATTTGTTGGCAAAATAATGATAGAATTAAAACTGTAAAAATGAAAGTGTTAGTCACTCAGTTATGTCTGGGTTCTGTGACCACGTGAACTGCAGCCTACCAGGCTCCTCTGTCTATAGAACTTTCCAGGCAAGAATATTGGAGTGTGTAACAATTCCCTTCTCCAGGGGATCTTCCTGACCCAGGGATCAAACACAGGTAGATAGAATTAAACCTTAAACTGAATTTGAAAAGGAAATTTATGACTAGGGCCTAAATTAGTATTTGCTATCTCCTATAGCTAACCATAGGGGTTTCCCTCATAGATCAGTTATTAAAGAATCTGCCTGCATGCAGGAGATCCTATTCTTGGGTCAGGAAGATCCCCTGAAGAAGGAAATGGCAACCCACTCCAGTATCCTTGTCTGGAGAATCCCATGGACAGAGGACCCTGTCAGGCTACAGTCCATGGGGTCACAAAAGTCAGACATGACTTAGCAACTAAACCACCACCATAGCTAACCATTAAAATCTTTGGTTTTACACATGGACATCACCAGATGGTCAATACCACAATCTGATTGATTATATTCTTTGTAGCCAAAGATGAAAAACTCTATACAATCAGCAAAAATAAGACCATGAGCTGACTACCTCAGATCATGAGCTCCTTATTGCAAAATTCAGACTTAAGTTGAAGAAAGTAGGGAAAGTCTCTCGGCCAATCAAGTATGACCTAAATCAAATCCCTTATGATTATACAGAGGAAGTGACAAATAGATTCAAGGGATTGGATCTGATACACAGACTGCCTGAAGAAATAAGGGCAGAGGTGCATGATGTTGTACAGGGAGCAGTGATCAAGACCATTCCCAAGAAAAAGAAATGCAAGAAGGCAAAATGGTTGTCTGAGGAGGCCTTACAAATAGCTGAGAAATGAAGAGAAGTGAAAGGCAAAGGAGAAAATGAAAGATATAGCTCTCTAAACGCAGATTCCAAAGTATAGCAAGGACAGATAAGAAAGTCTTCCTCAGCAATCAATGCAAAGAAATAGAGGAAAACACCAAAATGGGAAAGAGTAGAGATCTCTTCAAGAAAATTGGAGATATTGAGGGAATATTTCATGCAAAGATGGGCACAATAAAGGACAGAAATAGGATGGACCTAACAGAAGCAGAAGATATTAAAAAGAGGTGGCAAGAATACACAGAAGAACTATACAAAAAAAGATATTAATGATCCAGATAACCACAATGGTGTAATCATTCACCTAGACCCAGACATACTGGAGTGCAAAGTCAAGTGGATCTTAGGAAGCATTACTATGAACAAAGCTAGTGGAGATGATGGAATTCCATATGAGCTATTTCAAATCCTAAAAGATGATGCTGTGAAAGTGCTGCACTCAATATGCCAGCTAACTTAGAAAACTCAGCAGTGGCCACAGAACTGGAAAAGGTCAGTTTTCATCCAATCCCAAAGAAAGGTAATGCCAAAGAATGTTCAAACTACAATACAGTTGCACTCACTTCACATGCTAGCAAGATAATGCTCAAAATTCTTCAATCTAGGACCAATAATTTTCAGATATACAAGTGTGTAAACCAAGAATTTCAAGATATACAAGCTGGATTTAGAAAAGCCAGAGGAACCAGAGATCAAATTGCCAACATCCATTGGATCATTAAAAAGGCAAGAAAATTCCAGAAAAGCATGTATTCTCCTTCATTGATTAAGCTAAAGCCTTTGACTGTGTGGACCACAACAAACTGGGGAAAATTTTTTAAGAGATGGCAATAGCAGACAACCTTACCCGTCTCCTGAGAAACCTGTATGCAGGTCAAGAAGCAACAGTTAGAACTGGACAAAGAACAACAGACCCGTTCCATATTGAGAAAGGAGTACATCAATGCTGTATGTTTTCACCCTGTTTATTTAACTTCTATGCAGAGTACATCATGCTAGGAATGCCAGACTGGATGAAGCACAAGCTGGAATCAAGATATCAGTGAGAAATATCAATAACCTCAGATATGCAGATGACACGACCCTAACGGCAGAAAGCAAAGAGGAATTAAAGAGTCTCTTGATGAAGGTGAAAGAGGAGAGTGGAAAAATAGGCTTAAAACTCAACATTCAAAAAATGAATATCAATGAATATGGTATATTTCTCCATCTATTAGTGTCCTCTTTGATTTCTTTCACCAGTGTTTTATAGTTTTCTATATATAGGTCTTTAGTTTCTTTAGGTAGATATATTCCTAAGTATTTTATTATTTTTGTTGCAATAGTGAATGGAATTGTTTCCTTAATTTTTCTATTTTCTCATTATTAGTGTATAGGAATGCAAGGAATTTCTGTGTGTTGATTTTATATCCTGCAACTTTACTATATTCATTGGTTAGCTCTAGTAATTTTCTGGTGGAGTCTTTAGGGTTTTCTATGTAAAAGATAATGTCATCTGCAAACAGTGAGAGTTTTACTTCTTCTTTTCCAATTTGGATTCCTTTTATTTCTTTTTCTGCTCTGATTGCTCTGGCCAAAACTTCCAGAACTATGTTGAATAGTAGCGGTGAAAGGGGGCACCCTTGTCTTGTTCCCGATTTTAGGGGAAATGCTTTCAACTTTTCACCATTGAGGATAATGTTTGCTGTGGGTTTGTCATATATAGCTTTTATTATGTTGAGATATGTTCCTTCTATTCCTGCTTTCTGAGAGTTTTTATCATAAATAGATGTTGAATTTTGTCAAAGGCTTTATCTGCATCTATTGAGATAATCATATGGTTTTTATTTTTCAATTTGTTAATGTGGTGAATTACACTGATTGATTTGCAGATATTTAAGAATCCTTGCATTCCTGGGATAAAGCTCACTTGGTCATGGTGTATGATCTTTTTAATGTGTTGTTGGATACTGATTGCTAGAGTTTTGTTAAGGATTTTTGCATCTATGTTCATCAGTGATATTGGCCTGTAGTTTTCTTTTTTTGTGGCATCTTTGTCAGGTTTTGGTATTAGGAAGATGGTGGCCTCATAGAATGAGTTTGGAAGTTTACCTCCTCTGCAATTTTCTGGAAGAGTTTGAGTAGGATAGGTGTTAGCTCTTCTCTAAATTTTTGGTAGAATTCAGCTGTGAAGCCGTCTGGACCTGGGCTTTTGTTTGCTGGAATATTTCTGATTACAGTTTCAATTACCGTGCTTGTGATGGGTCTGTTAAGATATTCTATTTCTTCCTGGTTCAGTTTTGGAAAGTTGTACTTTTCTAAGAATTTTTCCATTTCTTCCACGTTGCCCATTTTATTGGCATATAATTGCTGATAGTAGTCTCTTACGATCCTTTGTATTTCTGTGTTGTCTGTTGTGATCTCTCCATTTTCATTTCTAATTTTACTGATTTTTCTCCCTTTGTTTCTTGATGAGTCTGGCTAATGGTTTGTCAATTTTATTTATCCTTTCAAAAGTCTACAAGCAATAAATGCTGGAGAGGGTGTGGAGAAAAGGGAACCCTCTTACACTGTTGGTGGGAATGCAAACTAGTACAGCCACTATGGAGAACAGTGTGGAGATTCCTTAAAAAACTGGAAATAGAACTGCCTTATCACCCAGCAATCCCACTGCTGGGCATACACACTGAGGAAACCAGAATTGAAAGAGACACATGTACCCCAATGTTCATTGCAGCACTATTTATAATAGCCAGGACATGGAAGCAACCTAGATGTTCATCAGCAGATGAATGGATAAGAAAGCTGTGGTACATATACACAATGGAGTATCACTCAGCCATTAAAAAGAATACATTTGAATCAGTTCTAATTAGGTGGATAAACCAGAGCTGATTATACAGAGTGAAATAAGCCAGAAAGAAAAACACCAATACAATATACTAACACATATATATATGGAATTTAGAAAGATGGTAACAATAATCCTGTATGTGAGACAGCAAAAGAGACACAGATGTATAGAACAGACTTTTGGACTCTGTGGGAGAGGGAGAGGGTGGGATGATTTGGGAGAATGGCATTGAAACATGTATAATATCATATAAGAAACAAATCTCATCAGTCTAGGTTTGATGCAGGATACAGGATGCTTGGGGCTGGTGCACTGGGATGACCCAGAGAGATGGTACAGGGACGGAGGTGGGAGGGGGGTTCAGGATTGGGAATACGTGTACACCCGTGGCGGATTCATGTTGATGTATGGCAAAACCAATACAGTATTGTGAAGTAAAATAAAGTAAAATTTTTAAAAAATGAATATCAAGGCATCTGGTCCAAACACTTCATGGCAAATAGATGGGGAAACAGTGGAAACAGGGACAGATATTACTTTCCTGGACTCCAAATCACTGCAGATGGTGACTGCAACCATGAAATTAAAAGATACCTGCTCCCTAGAAGAAAATCTATGACTGACCTCGACAGTATATTAAAAAGCAGAGACATTATTTTGCTGATAAAGGTCTATATAGTAAAAGTTATGGTTTTTCCAGTAATCATATATGGATATGAGAGCTAGACATAAAAAAGGCTGAGCACTGAAGAACTGATGCATTGGAACTGTGGTGCTGGAAAAGACTCTTGAGAGTCCCTTGGACTGCAAGGAGATCAAAAGTGTCAACCCTAAAGGAAATCAACCCTGAATATTCACTGAAAGGACTGATGCTGAAGCTGAACCTCGAATATTTTGGCCACCTAATGGGAAGAGCTGACTCACTGGAAAAGATCCTGATGCTGGTAAAAATTGAAGGCAAGAGGAGAAGGGGATGACAGAGAATGAGATGGTTGGATGGTATCACTGACTCGATGGACATGATTTTGAGCAAATTCCAGGAAATAATGAAGGACAGGGAAGCCTGGCATGCTGTTGTCCATGGAGCTGCAAAGAATTGGACAGGACTGAATGAATGAACAACAAAATTTTTGGAAAACCTAGTAATTAATCATTAATTACTACTCACTATTATGGGCCCTATGAATCAGAAGGGAAAGTGACTTTCCAAGAGTCAAACATCTACATAATTTTAAATATAATTTTAAAACTATATTCAGTAATTTCCTCTCATATCCTTACTCTCTAGGTAACAGTAACCTTACCTTTCATTTCTAGCTTACAGAAGGACAAGGAGGGAAGATGTTTATGTGTGAATTATCTTTCTATATGTGAATTATCTTTCATAATTTATCTTTCATAAATCTTTGAGGGATTTACTTTTTTTAGTCATGACTCTAAGTCAGACCATATTTAACAACTGTTTTTCTTTTTTTTTCAGTTTTAATTCCTGCATGTTATTCTTGGGGAAAAAAAATACAGTGATCACTTTGGTGAGTATAACAGTTGCTCTTGACTCAAACTTTCTATATCATGCTATTCAGAATCCCACAAAAGAATAAAAGTATTTAAATCATATCAATAAGTTCATGTAGATTCTTGAATTGTCCCTCAGTTCTATGCTAGTTCAAAAAATAATGTAAAACTTTCATGAAAGTGACAGTTGCTTAGTCATGTGTGACTCTTTAAAACTCATGGACTAGTTGTGTCTGACTCTTTGAAACCCATGGACTGTAACCTACCAGGCTCCTCTGTCCATGGAATTCTGCAGGCAAGAACACTGGAGTGGGTAGCCATTCCTTCTCCAAGGGATATTCTGGACCCAGGGACTGAACCTAGTTCTCCTGCATTGAAAGCAGATTGTTAACTGTCTGAATCACCAGCGAGGCCCTTCCATGTGCTTTTTTAAAATAAAAGAATTAAATTTGGGGTGATAAATATCATCACCATGGTGAGATGTCAACTTACTGTTTTTCCTTAATATCTTGCTACTATATCAAACATTATTGAAAGTTAGCCAAGCCTGAGGTGGGCAATTTATTTGCATGTGTTTGTGAATCTTAAGGGTCTGCAAGATGAATTGGGGCCCTTGCGATAAAGCATTTCTTGAATACTTGCTTGTTCCAAATCAGAAGATTTGAATACCAGGTGTGCATGCCCTGCCACATTCTTTTTCGTAATTTTGCTTCCTTATGCTGATACGCTACATGGAAATTTCAGATTAGTATTTCAGTCACATTACTTTTCTCTGTGAGTTCATTTATTAACATAGAACATACAGCTTGTAATACAACCCCATATGTGTGCTTTCAGCAATCTGATCCATTAAAAAAATTCTGTGCAATATAATAGCCAATGACAGACTTACATCTTGAAAGTATTTACATGAAAGTGATTTTTAAATGTGCTCAGACACAACGTATTTTCATACTATTGAAGAAATAGATTCTTAAATACTTTGAAGTCATTTCTATTAAAAATAAATATATCATTTTGTTTCCAGATATCAAGATAAGTAATAGTGTTTGGTGATACTGCCCTGAAAGGAAATTTTAATCTTCAACTCATGATGGCAATTCCTAACAAAACTATCTATCCTTCAGTTGTTGCAGCTGTAAAGCTGAATGTCAAGTTCACAGTTTGCATATTTGTGCAGATTTGTTTAGAAAATGGGCTCTGTTGTGAACTTGTTTCAAAATTGCCAAATGGGTGTGTAATGAAAACACATCTGCTAAACAAAAGAGAAAGACCAAGTTTGAGAAAGGAATTAGCAAGAAAACATTAGTTTACAAAGTTCTTTTATAATTAAATTGTATTGCAAATGAAGTGGATCTTTTCCCAAACATGCTCTTCGTAGCATCCATAACCATCAAGTAGCAGGCACTGCAGACAGAGCCAGAAGTAGATCAGCCAAAAGGAATTAAGAATAAAGCAGAAGAGAAGGAGGCAGTGGAGGTGAGGTTGCAGTAGTATGATGCTCCAGTATCAAACACCAACAATCCACTTCAGCATGATGTTTAAAAAAAAACAAGATGACTCTGTGTGCCTTTCATAACATTATGCAGGAGGTGCTGATCAAAACCATCCCCAAGAAGAAGACACAAAAAGGTAAAATAACTATCTGAAGAGGGCTTACAGACAGCTGAGAAAAGAAGAGAAGTAAAAGGCTAAGTAGAAAAGGAAAGATAGATCCATCTGAATATAGAGTTCCAAAGAACAGCAAGAAGAGATAAGAAAGACTTCCTAAGTGAACAGTGCAAAGAAATAGAGGAAAACATTAGAATGGGAAAGACTAGAGATCTCTTCAAGAAAATTAAGATATATTAAGGCAATATTTCATGCAAAGATGGGCACAATAAAGGACAGAAATGGTATGAACTTAATAGAAGCAGAAGTTATTAAGAAGTGGCAAGAATACACAGAAGAACTATACTGAAAAGATCTTAATGATTCAGATGACCACGATGGTGGGATCACTCACCTAGAGCCAGATATCCTGCAGTGCAGAGTCAAGTGGGCCTCAAGAAGCATCACTAAGAACAAAGCTAGTGAAATTGATGGAATTACAGTTGAGCTATTTCAAATCCTAAAAGATGATGCTCTGAAAGTGTTACACTCAATATGCCAGCAAATTTGGAAAACTCAGCAGTGGCCACAGGACTGGAAAATGTCAGTTTTCATTCCAATCCAAAAGAAGGGCAATGCCAAATTGCACAATTGCAATCATCTCACACGCTAGCATAGTAATACTCAAAACTCTCCAAGCTGGGATCAAGAATGCTGGAAGAAATTTCAGTAACCTCAGATATGCAGATGACACCACCCTTATGGCAGAAGAGTGAAGAAGAACTAAAGAGCTTCTTGATGAAAGTGAAAGAGGAGAGTGAAAAAGTTGGCTTAAATCTCAACATTCAGAAAATGAAGATCATGGCATCCTGTCCCATCACTTCATGGGAAATACATGGGGAAACAGTGGCTGACTATTTTCCTGGGCTCCAAAATCACTGTAGATGGTGATTGCAGCCATGAAATTAAAAGACGATACTCCTTGGAAGGAAAGTTATGACCAACCTAGACAGCATATTCAAAAGCAGAGACATTACTTTGCCAAAAAAAGTCCATCTAGTCAAGGCTATAGTGTTTCCAGTAGTTATGTATGGATGTGAGAGTTGGACTGTGAAGAAGGCTGAGCACCGAAGAATCGATGCTTTTGAACTGTGGTATTAGAGAAGACTCTTGAGAGTCCCTTAGACTGCAAGGAGATCCAACCAGTCCATTCTAAAGGAGATCATTCCTGGATATTCACTGGAAGGACTGATGTTGAAGCTGACGCTCCAACACTTTGGCTACCTGACGTGAAGAGCTGACTTATTTGAAAAGACCCTGATGCTGGGAAAGATTGGGGGCAGGAGGAGAAGGGGACGACAAAGGATGAGATGGTTGGATGGCATCATTGACACAATGGACATGGATTTGGGTGGAGTCCGGGAGTTGGTGATGGACAGGGAGGCTTAGTGTGCTGTGATCCACGGGGTCACAGAGAGTCAGACATGAATGACTGACTGAACTGAACTGAGGCTTCAACAGTATGTGAATTGAGAACTTCCAGATGTTCAATCTGGGTTAAAAATGGCAGAGGAACCAGAGATCAATTGCCAAAATCTGTTGGATTATTGAAAAGGCAAGAGAATTCCAGAAGAACATCTATTTCTGCTTCATTGACTACTCTAAAGTTAAAGTTCTTTTATAATTAAATTGTATTGCAAATGAAGTGGATCTTTTCCCAAACATGCTCTTCGTAGCATCCATAACCATCAAGTAGCAGGCACTGCAGACAGAGCCAGAAGTAGATCAGCCAAAAGGAATTAAGAATAAAGCAGAAGAGAAGGAGGCAGTGGAGGTGAGGTTGCAGTAGTATGATGCTCCAGTATCAAACACCAACAATCCACTTCAGCATGATGTTTAAAAAAAAAACAAGATGACTCTGTGTGCCTTTCATAACATTATGCAGGAGGTGCTGATCAAAACCATCCCCAAGAAGAAGACACAAAAAGGTAAAATAACTATCTGAAGAGGGCTTACAGACAGCTGAGAAAAGAAGAGAAGTAAAAGGCTAAGTAGAAAAGGAAAGATAGATCCATCTGAATATAGAGTTCCAAAGAACAGCAAGAAGAGATAAGAAAGACTTCCTAAGTGAACAGTGCAAAGAAATAGAGGAAAACATTAGAATGGGAAAGACTAGAGATCTCTTCAAGAAAATTAAGATATATTAAGGCAATATTTCATGCAAAGATGGGCACAATAAAGGACAGAAATGGTATGAACTTAATAGAAGCAGAAGTTATTAAGAAGTGGCAAGAATACACAGAAGAACTATACTGAAAAGATCTTAATGATTCAGATGACCACGATGGTGGGATCACTCACCTAGAGCCAGATATCCTGCAGTGCAGAGTCAAGTGGGCCTCAAGAAGCATCACTAAGAACAAAGCTAGTGAAATTGATGGAATTACAGTTGAGCTATTTCAAATCCTAAAAGATGATGCTCTGAAAGTGTTACACTCAATATGCCAGCAAATTTGGAAAACTCAGCAGTGGCCACAGGACTGGAAAATGTCAGTTTTCATTCCAATCCAAAAGAAGGGCAATGCCAAATTGCACAATTGCAATCATCTCACACGCTAGCATAGTAATACTCAAAACTCTCCAAGCTGGGATCAAGAATGCTGGAAGAAATTTCAGTAACCTCAGATATGCAGATGACACCACCCTTATGGCAGAAGAGTGAAGAAGAACTAAAGAGCTTCTTGATGAAAGTGAAAGAGGAGAGTGAAAAAGTTGGCTTAAATCTCAACATTCAGAAAATGAAGATCATGGCATCCTGTCCCATCACTTCATGGGAAATACATGGGGAAACAGTGGCTGACTATTTTCCTGGGCTCCAAAATCACTGTAGATGGTGATTGCAGCCATGAAATTAAAAGACGATACTCCTTGGAAGGAAAGTTATGACCAACCTAGACAGCATATTCAAAAGCAGAGACATTACTTTGCCAAAAAAAGTCCATCTAGTCAAGGCTATAGTGTTTCCAGTAGTTATGTATGGATGTGAGAGTTGGACTGTGAAGAAGGCTGAGCACCGAAGAATCGATGCTTTTGAACTGTGGTATTAGAGAAGACTCTTGAGAGTCCCTTAGACTGCAAGGAGATCCAACCAGTCCATTCTAAAGGAGATCATTCCTGGATATTCACTGGAAGGACTGATGTTGAAGCTGACGCTCCAACACTTTGGCTACCTGACGTGAAGAGCTGACTTATTTGAAAAGACCCTGATGCTGGGAAAGATTGGGGGCAGGAGGAGAAGGGGACGACAAAGGATGAGATGGTTGGATGGCATCATTGACACAATGGACATGGATTTGGGTGGAGTCCGGGAGTTGGTGATGGACAGGGAGGCTTAGTGTGCTGTGATCCACGGGGTCACAGAGAGTCAGACATGACTGACTGACTGAACTGAACTGAGGCTTCAACAGTATGTGAATTGAGAACTTCCAGATGTTCAATCTGGGTTAAAAATGGCAGAGGAACCAGAGATCAATTGCCAAAATCTGTTGGATTATTGAAAAGGCAAGAGAATTCCAGAAGAACATCTATTTCTGCTTCATTGACTACTCTAAAGTCTTTGACTGTGTGGATAACAACGAACTGTGGAACATTCTTCAAGAGATGGGAATACCTGACCACCTTACCTCCTGAGAAACCTGTATGCACGTCAAGAAGCAACAGTTAGAACTGGACATGGAACAACGGACTGGTTCTAAATTGGGGAAGAAGGACATCAAGGCTGTATATTTTCACCTTGCTTATTTAATTTATCTGCAGAGTACATCATGCAAAATGCTGGACTGAATGAAGCACAATCTGGAATCAAGATTGCCAGAAGAAATATCAATAACCTCAGATATGTAGATGACACTATCCTAATGGCACAAAGTACAGAGGAACAAAAGAGCCTCTTGATGATAGTGAAAGAGGAGAGTGAATAAGCTGGCTTAAAACTCAACATTTAGATAACTGATGATCTGGGTCCATCATGGCAAATAGATGGGAAAACAATGGAAACAGTGAGAGACTTTATTTGGAGGGGGCTCCAAAATTACTGCACATTTTGACTGCAGCCATGAAATTAAAAGATGCTTGCTCCTTAGAAGAAAAGCTATGACAAATCTAGACAGCATATTAAAAACCAGAGACTTTACCAACAAAGGTCTGTATAGTCAAAGCTTTGGTTTTTCCAGTAGTCACATATGGATGTGAAAGTTGGACCATAAAGAAAGCTGAGCGCCGAAGAATTGATGCTTTTGAACTGTGGTGCTGGAGAAGACTCTTGAGAGTCCCTTGGACTGCAAGGAGATCAAAGTGCCCAATTGATCTAAACTGCCTTTAGATCAATCCTAGAGAAAATCAACTCTGAATATTCTTTGGAAGGACTGATGTTGAAGGTGAAGCTCCAATACTTTGGTCACCTGATGGGAAGAACTGATTCACTGGAAAAGACCATGATGCTGGGAAAGACTGAAGGGAGGAGGAGACAAGGATGACAGAGGATGAGGTGGTTGGATGGCATCACTGACGTGATGGACATGGGTTTGAGAAAACTCCAGGAAGTAGTGAAGGACAGGGAGGCCTGGCGTGTTGTTGTCCATGGGGCTGCAAAGAGTAGAACACAACTCAGCAACTGAACTGGTGTTTCTTTCACCAGTTGGTGGAGCAAAAATTTTTAAAGAGATTTCTCTGATTTTCTTTCATTCAAGGTGTCAGTATTTTGACTGATTCAAGTGCCACCTCATCAGTGAGATATTTCTCTCAATATGAATTTGTACAAAAACAAATATATACAAATATATGTACATGTGTGTATGTACATACATACTGAGAAAAAAACCTTACTGGTAGCATATACATATTTACAAGTACTCTTCATGATATCTTATTCCACTCCCTCCCCACTTTTCTTTTGTTTATACCATTTAATATACCATGTACTTCCTTGATTATTTAATATCTACTCTACCCAAAATAAGAGCCTCGTAAGAATAGCAGCTATCTCTAATTCTCTAGTATATCTCTCGAACCAGTATCTAACACAGGGTGGACATCCTTAAGAATGTGTTATTTAGTGAATAAATTAGTCAATCAAATACGAGCTTCCTTTCACACTAAGAGAAATATCATAACCATCTGTCCAGAGTGCTTCGGTATACTTCTCTCTGGGTAAAGAGATTTCATGTTTCTCTAAAAATAGCCACATTTCTTAGAACATTCCAAAATGATTAAAATATCTTTGTACATATGGAAGAATATCATGTATTCCCTGTACATTATTTTCATATGAGAAATACATTTGTTCCTAGCTTATAAACCTGTATTTGGCCATTGATTATTATAATCAGTCTTCACATACTGTATGAGAATTTTAAATTTTCTATACATCTTTATAAGTGAAGCTTAGTGATGCCTTCTCCAAAGAGCTTTTTTCTGTTTGAATAAGCCAGGCTTAATAGTATTAATTCAAGAAGCAAAGAAGGGAGGAAGGGAGGAAAGATGAGGGGAGAAAGGGAGGGAGGGAAAAAGGGGAGAGGGTAGGAAAGGAAGGGGAGAAAGAAATAAATAAATTCACTGATGGCATTATAAAACATGTTTCTCAGTTTTCTCTTCCTTAATGATAAAATCATAAATAATAATTGGACACTAGAGAAGAAAAATTGATCACTGAGTTCCCTTTCACCAAACTCAAAGTCTGTCAGGAGCAGAAAGGAATCTTTTCAAATGCAAAGCCAACCAATTACTTTATTCCCCAAGCTTAGAATCCCACAGTAGCTTCCCATAGCTGATGAAAGGAACAGCTGCATCCAAGCACAGCCTCAGTGTCCACTAGGCCTGTTCCTTGCTCATCTCCTTAGTCTCGTTAATCACCACTCTCTCACTTTGTCTGTGCACTCAGGCCAAACTGCCTTCTCTCTAAATTCTCCACTTTCCTTGTAAACACCAGGCCTTTGATCTTGTCATTCTGTTTATAAAGCTCTTTTTCATCCCACTGCCTCCTATGAACGCTAGAAGCTTCGCCTTACCTCCTCATGTTCTAGGCCAGATTCCTTTGCTACATAGAAAGCCCCTCCCTTTCCATCTCCCTCTCTCTCCTCCTTTCTAGCATATATCTTTGTTCATAATTATACATTCTTTTGCACTCTCATTTGACTAATATCTCTTTTGCCAACTAGGTCATAGCAGAGCAGGGCTGTACCTCTTGCTCTTCAGTGTTTCCTTTCAGCCTCAAAACAGTGCCTGGCAATGTAATACAGGAGGCCATTAATGCTTGCTAAATAGATGAAAACATTGTTCTCACTGCATTGCTAATGAAAGTCAACCATTATCATAAAATACTCTTTGCTTAATACAGCAATAATTAAAGTGTGAAACTGTGCTTGTAGCTTCTCCTTATTGGGATAGGCATAGGTAGTTTAGGAGCAGTAAATGTAGAAGGAGTGTCAGGCACTGAGAAGTTTCATTATCATGGACTTTCTACCTGTTCTGAGTTCCTATAAGTCCACTTAATGACAAGACACTCATTTCCGTTGGGAACAGAGAAGGCAGAAGCATTGATGAAAGAACACTGAATTAGTTTTGTTTGTGATCTTCAAGAACTTTATGACAAAATGTTGACAGTAATGAAATTATCAAAAGAGGGAAAGTAAGAAAATGCACAAAAAACCCACCCAGACCCTGCTGAACATTTCCAGCGAAATAAATATTTAGTTACTCCATAGTGAGAATGCCATGTTTTGTGATGTGAAATGTTTCATGCCTCACAGCAGAGAAGTTAAGAGAGATCAGTCAGTAATCAAAGAGCAACACTATTCGTTAACCAAAGCAAGAGATGACACAAAGGTGACAGATGAAGTGTCTCTTTAGAAATGGTAAAAAATGAATGAAGACTTCAGACATGAAAATCAATCTGGCTTCCCCCTGGGGTTTCTGAAAAGATTTTATATTTTTCTCACTTGGTTTCTCCCATAGTTTTATATGCATTTAAGCCCAGAAAATGCCTTTCAGTACACACTCAAATCAACAAAAATGATTAGAATATACAGAGAAAGGAGACTGGGCATTGGCTGAGCTTTTTTATCCTGGATCTCGTATTGACTAGTTGTGTAACCTTGACAAAATCACTTGATCTCTCACTTGAGTCTTACTTACCTATAGTACAGAATTTAGTGAGAAACATGCAAATGACTATAACTGTACCTTTTAACACAAGATGGAGAGGTGATGGCTGTTAATGTCTTCTTTCAGTGTGTGTGTGTGTGTGTGTGAGTGAAATCAAGGTATGCATCACAGTGCTGAGAAGGCTTTCTTTGGTGTCCCTCCAGAATCTCTTCCTAACTCACCCCATGATGCATGGAATGACTCAGATGGGGAAGAGCATCTCATTCTATAATTAGCATTAGAAACTAACATTCAAGTCGCCCTGGGAGAGGTGATGCAAAGAATTTCATACTAACTAAGACTTAAAAAGATTTCAAGGAGCTCTTTTTCTAAGAGCGAAATTCTGACAAGGTTAAGATGTGAAGGGGAGTGAACGCTGACGGATGCAGAAGAATAGAAATGAGAAGACTTAGAGCACCAGGGGCACATTTCACTCATTTCACATCTTTGCCTGAAGCTGGCCCAAGAGAGTAACTTGGAGAGGACAGTGACACAGACTCCAACTCTTGGTGGCAAGCACCTCATCTTTATCCCCAGGAGAATGCAAGTTTATAGGGTTGTACTTTGGGCCCATTTCACACGGAGAATACTTGGACATATTAGCAATGGTACCCACCCCTAAGAATTGCACCTGTGAGAGCCCATCTGATTATAAAATAGCAAAATACTGGAATATGAGTGTTTACAACATGAAGAGCAATGATGGTTCAGGTAGGGTTAATGTAACTTTTTCTTGGTTTTGGCTATGTTCTTATATAATTTCTATTTTCCTATTTGTCAGAAAAAAAGCATGCTTTTTTTTAAAAAAAATCCATAGACTATGGAGACATTCTGGGCATTTAACATA
This sequence comes from Madoqua kirkii, assembly GCA_006408675.1. NCBI lineage: Eukaryota > Metazoa > Chordata > Mammalia > Artiodactyla > Bovidae > Madoqua > Madoqua kirkii. The sequence continues at coordinate 30,972 of SJYC01076782.1, forward strand.
CCCTTTGCTTAATAATAAGAATCCATGGCTAAGAATCACAGTACAGATGGCACATGCAATTATTAGGACAATGCAGAGCTTCCGACAGTCTCATTTTGTCTGATTTTGATAAAATAACAATCCAATGAAAATGAGTTTCTGTATTCTGGCAATAATTTCAGACTGAACATTAAATAACAGTGTCTTGTTCTGTATCTAAAGTTAGTTCACAATATCTCTGTCCTCAATACCCTTCAAGCCCAGTTTTTCCCTGTTTCCATGAACTTTTGTCTTTTGCCAAAATCACTGAGAAAGAGTAAGATGCAAATAAAGTTCAGGAAGCTACTGAGTCTCTGCGAGTGTATATAACCGATGCCAGGTTGACCAACATTCCAGAGGTCTGTGGAAAACACAGAGATGGGTAAAAAGAATTCAAAAAATTAAGTTATTGATATTCCACAAAGAACCAGCAATCTGACAGCAGTGACAAGGTCTATTTGGAGACCTGATGGATGAGCAGATATATCGATCAGAAAGAGAATTATTTCTGGGACCACTTAGGTCATCTTTCCCAAAGCCTTTCACTGGAGTGATATTTACTAGGCAATTCCCACTCCCAGGACCTTTCTCAACGGACATCTTAAAGACACAGATGGCTTTCTAACACCTTCAAGTGTTTAGAGCCCCCTCCCCTCCTGCACCAAACAACCTGCTTGTTGGCCTTGTTTAACAATCCAAGAATCCTTCCAAGACTTGAAATCCAAATTCAAATCTGTCAAGAATAACTATCCTTATGATGATGCGTTCACAAAATTGCTTCCAGACTGGATGGAGAAAGGAGGATGGAGAGAAAGAGAAAAGATAATTATAGTGAAATACAGGATCTGTATACCCTAGCATGCCACTATAATGCCGCTATAACTGCCAATTCTTGGTATTGCTTTGAACTTAAGTATTGGGTTTCCCTGTTGGCTCTGTGGTAAAGAATCTGCCTGCCAAGGCATGGGACATAGGTTTGACCCCTGTGTTGAGAAGCTCCCCTAGAGAAGGAAATGGCCACTCACTCCAGTATTCTTGCCTGGGAAATCCCATTGGCAGAGGAGCCTGGCAGGTTATAGTCTATGAGGTCACAAAGAGTCGGACATGACTTAGCAACTAAGCAATAACAACTGAATGTCCTTGAATGGGTCCAAGAAGGACTTTCTTAATATTAAAAGCAAAAGTGAAGTCTCTCAGTCATGTCTGACTCTTTATGACCCCATGGACTGTAGCCCACCAGTATCCTCTGTCCATGGGATTTTCCAGGCAAGAAGACTGGAGTGGGTTGCCATTTCCTTCTCCAGCCTTAATATTAAAGAGTGAATTAAAGAGTAATCAGAGACTAGCATGGACTTTTGTGTTTTAGTCTCCCAACTACACATGGCAGGCAGACTCTCAGAACAGAGACTATTAAGTTATAGATTTACAAGGGGCTCCTAGAAATCAGTTAGTTCCTACCTCTTCTCCCATGTAAGTAAGATGTTCTGAATCTTTTTAATAAATAAAAATAAAATCTTATCTAAAATATCTCTGACAACTACTGTTTCTCCTCAATAAAATGTTCCATTTAGAAAGCTTATAATGTGTAAGTCAAGTTTGGCTGTAATTTAAAATATTTTTTTATCTTGTTTCAACATTTTACATATTACTTTCCACCTTACACTTACACATATGTGTGCCTATTTCTGTTGTATTTTAGATAAAGATATTAGATGATTTTTACCTTGGCTATTAGAATTTTTTAGAACTGCACTGTCATTTTTGATGCTTAAGTTAGTGACAATTCGATCTTTATAAATATGCCTCTTTGTGTGGTGTGTACCTGGGTGGTTTTCAGCGCCAAGGGTGGTGGTGAAGAAAATTCTTCAGATAAAAGCTCATCTTGTACTTGATTCCTCCAAATCCGTTTTTGCAGCAATTTTATGTCACAACTGTATTTCCCCATGGAGTGTTCTACTTGAAGCTAAGCTCATGGGGCGGGGAAAATGCCTCTTAATTAGACATGGATAATATAGAAGGAGGGGGAGAAAAAGACACAAGACCTCTTATGCACTGCTCACTGCTTGCTTGAGGGATATTTTTGAAAGCAGAAATTAAATCTATGACCAAAACTGTCTGGATCCAGGGCTTTGCTGACTTGAAGACTCTGTTCGTCTCCACAGCCAGGCTGGGTGGCTCTGGCCACTCAGGTAGGCGGCCCTGCCAAACGGAACATGCCAGCAAGGTGGGGCTCTTGGGCAGCCCTGCTGTCTCCCCAGAACTCTGCAAGCGAGAACCCTCATAGGATTCCTGAGAAGCGCTCGATCCAATCAGGGTGAAGCCTGCGAGGAATTCACGCTCAGTCACTGCAGATGCCACGTGCGTCTGTCGGCTGCTTTAACTCAAGTCCCCAGTGAGGCTGAGGAGAAAATGAGAAGCATCAGTCCTCTCAGTTCCTGAGATATTCCTGCTCCTCCTTCACTCTAAGGGCATGACCTTACCCAACCCTTCAAAAGGCCATCTAACCCCGATTCTGACTCTCCCACTGTCTCTTGTCTAGTTCTGTAACTGGACTGGGGGCAATAAAAGAGGCTGGGAGCAGGTGACATGTGTGTAACGAAACTCATTAGCAGCAAGAGCCAGCTTAGGTCTCATGGGACCGATGCTTAAAGCTGTGGTTCCAGACATTGCAAAACTGCCATGAAGCGGAGATTTGGCAACACGTGTGTCAGCTGAATAATTGCAAACTGCCAAACCAGGTCATTCAGGCCAACCATATTCCAGCTGGGAACTGAATTATTTAATCTGGCTGTCCCAAATAATCAGATTAACGAGAAAACTGCCAGGCTGGTTAGATTTTTATCTGTAAATATAAAACAGTAAGAAAAGGAAGTCTCATGCATTGCAGTTGGTGAAGAGTTTTAAAAGTGCCACCAGATTCTTCTTATCAAGTGCTTTCTGGCAATCTAGAAGAGACGTGGCATGCACGTACTACCCTGCAGGATAATGTCACCTATATCCTACAGTATGTTTAACACCTTGCCCTCCATAGCTTTTTTATTATGAGGGAAATTCATAATGGAACTCAAGCAGCTGGAGATCCTATTTTTGGTGACCAAATACAAACAATTTGGTTCTTGGATATTGTTTTCCCTTATGGAACAAAAATTTTAATTGGTACTATTGGTGCACCCTCCCTCCAACCAAAGGAAAATTAGAATAGAGTGTGGATACTAGAACAGGTTTTATTTCTGGGCCCACTGGTGATTAATCATTGATATCTCTGAAGTGAAAGTGTTAGTCACTAGGTCATGTCCAGACTCTTTGCGACCCCATGGACTATAACCTGCCAGGTTGCTCTGTTCATGGGATTCTCCAGGCAAGAATACTAGAGTGATTTGCCATTCCCTTCTCCAGAGGATCCTCCTGACCTTGAGATTGAACCCTGGTCTCCCGCATTGTAGGCAGATTCTTTACTGTCTGAGTCACTAGGGGCCCACTGGTGATTAATCATTGATATCTCTGAAGTGTTAGTCACTCAGTCATGTCCAACTCTTTGCAACCCCATGGACTGTATCCTGTCAGGCCCCTTTGCCCACGGGATTTTCCAGGCAAGAATACTGGAGTGGATACACATTTCCTTCTCCAGAGAAAAGAAAGAAAACTGAAGGTGAAAGTTGCTCAGTCGTGTCCCGCTCTTTGTGCCCCATGGACTATACAGCTCATGGAATTCTCCAGGCCAGAACACTTGAGTGTGTAGCCATTCCCTTCTCCAGGGGAATCTTCCCAACTCAAGGATCAAACCCAGGTCTCTCAAATTGCAGGAGGATACTTTACCAGCTGAGCTACCAGGAAAGTCCAAGAATACTGGAGTAAGTAGCCTATTCCTTCACCAGCCGATCTTCCCCACCAGGAATCAAACAAGGGTCTCCTGCATTGCAGGCAGATTCTTCACCAGCTGAGCTGCAGGGAAGCCCTGTATGATATCTCTAATCCCTAAACAATTAGTTAAGGTTTATATATAACTACTTTGACCCACAAGGGAGAAAATAAAAAGGGTAAATCTGAGTGTAAATTCTAGTCAATTATTTTTTCACTTTTCTCCATAGTTAAACTGGAGACTTGAAAATTTATGCCATAAAACTGCAAAGTCTCTTCACACTGAAGAAAGAAAGAATGAAAAAGCTCATTTAAAGTATCATTCCAGGTCAGAGCCTACCACTGTTTTTGTTTATCTCCAGCTTTGTGCTTATTTTTCCTCCCCAGGTTCTAGATCTTCTCTTTCAGGATTGACTTCATAATTGTACACATCCAGACCAATCTCAGAGCAATAGGGCCCCTCAATTCTGAACAGATTACTCTCCCCAGGATTGATAATCTGTCTCACATCTGCAAAGCTGTTCATTTCCAGCACTGTCAGCAAGATGGACAGTTCACAGTCAACAGGAAAAACTCCTTTTGGTCACCCATGGAATGGGAGCACATATATTATAAAGTAGAAATAGGTATTTATGGCCAGCTATAAAGAAAGTTCTAATTTGAGGAGTGAAAAGAACAGTGAACAATCATGTCAATCAGAGGCATTTGTCTATTTCTTCCTTTTGCTATTAATTTTTCCTACCTCCCACCCCAAAACTGGTAAGTTAGACATTTCCTACAATAGATCTTCGTTATAGTCCATAAATGTTTTATGGATGTGCATTTAGAAAAACTGCTCTGAAGCTTGAATTTGAACAACGCCGTCACTTAAAGAGAGAAAAAAAAAGCATCATTGACATCTGCTGAAGTGTTAATTTCTCTGAAAGCGCAGAGGGTGTTAAACAGACTTTCTCTTGTTGAATGATAAGTTTAAAATTTTTTGAAACAATGCCAAAGGGTTTTCATGCAGAGATTCTGTCAGTGTATCCCTGACTTTCCTGAAATTTTTTTTTTAATTTTTATTCAAAATTTAAGGCTTTTGAAAAAAGTATGTGTATTTAAATACTGGTAAAGCTCACGTGCATTAAAACATCAGGCATGATTTAGTCTTAAAAATTTGAGGGTAGTGTTTTCTTCTAAGGAAAGTTTATTTATGGATATGTAAAGGGACTTTCAAATTAGTTTTGTTATATGATAATAACGAGTGAAAGCAAAATGAAATAGTAAGGAATATTCTTTCCTGCTTATAATCCACTCTATCTACCCAAAGTAGTAGGATTCTACATGGTATAAATTTAGGTCATTAAACATTTACTCTGTAGTCATTTCTAACATTCACAGAAAAAGCTAGTCTCCAGTAAAACACAATCTCATCTTTCCTTTCAGTATGTCACGATCTCTCAAGTTTTAACTTGGGTTCTCCTAAAAGTGGTGGTGTCTATAAAACCTTCAGTGGGGGGATTGTTTGGGAAGTGATTCAGGGAGGAGAAATGAAGGGCAGACGAACTGAAGAAAGAGGAAAGGAGTGAAAGCCAATTCAAAGATGTGTTCCCCAGACAATACTAAACATTCCACTTGGGCTCACTTTTCTTGTCGTGTAGAGCAAGGCAACGTGTCAGCAAGGGGCCGACAGAGGATGAGATGGCTTGATGGCATCACCGACTTGATGGACATGAGTTTGAGTGAACTCCAGGAGTTGGTGATGGACAGGGAGGCCTGATTCATGGCATTGCAAAGAGTTGGACATGACTGAGTGAGTGAACTGAACTGATACCGCCATTCTAACAGGTGGATCAGAAAGAATATAAATATGTAGGTGCAGTAGATGGTTTCCATCCATGATTAGTTCTAGTCAATATGGAGCAGACTGCTCTGGTAAAAATGTGTCTCCAAATGATGCACAGTTCAATTCAGTCACTCAGTCGTGTCCGATTCTTTGCAGCCCCATGAATTGCAGCACGCCAGGCCTCCCTGTTCATCACCAACTCCTGGAGTTCACTCAAACTCGTGTCCATCGAGTGAGTGATGCCATCAAGCCATCTCATCCTCGGTCGTCCCCTTCTCCTCCTGCCCCCAATCCCTCCCAGCATCAGAGTCTTTTCCAATGAGTCAACTTTTCACATGAGGTGGCCAAAGTACTGGAGTTTCAGCTTTAGCATCATTCCCTCCAAAGAAATCCCAGGGTTGACCTCCTTCAGAATGGACTGGTTGGATCTCCTTGCAGTCCAAGGGACTCAAGAGTCTTCTCCAACACCACAGTTCAAAAGCATCAGTTCTTCAGTATTCAGCTTTCTTCACAGTCCAACTCTCACATCCATACATGACCACAGGAAAAACCATAGCCTTGACCAGACGGACCTTCGTCGGCAAAGTAATATCTCTGCTTTTGAATAAGCTCTCTAGGTTGGTCATAACTTCCCTTCCAAAGAGTAAGCATCTTTTAATTTCATGGCTGCAATCACCATCTGCAGTGATTTTGGAGCCCCCCAAAATAAATTCTGACACTGTTTCCACTGTTTCCCCAGCTATTTCCCATGAAATGATGGGACCAGATGCCATGATCTTCGTTTTCTGAATCTTGAGCTTTAAGGCAACTTTTTCACTCTCCTCTTTCACTTTGATCAAGAGGCTTTTTAGTTCCTCTTCACTTTCTGCCATAAGGGTGGTGTCAGAGTAATAATAGAGCGCATTAGTTCTTTTCTTCTTTTAAAAAGCATTTCTTTTATTTATCTGTGGCTGTGCTAGGTCTTTGTCACTGTGCAGGCTGTTCCATGGTTACAGAGAGCGGGGGCTACTTTCAGTTGCAGTGTGAGGGCTGCTTCTGGCTGTGACTTCTCCTGTTGCAAAGCACAGGCTCTAGGGCGCATGGGCTTCAGGAGCTGTGGCTCCCAGGCTCTAGAACACAGGCTCAATAGTTGTGGCACATGGGCCTACTTGTTCCCAGTCATGTGGGATCTTCCCAGACCAGGGATCAAACCCATGTACCCTGCATTGGCAAGCGGATTCAATACAACTGAGCCACTAGGAAAGCCCCAAATTTGGTTTTTAGAATGGATCAAGAGATGTTCCTTTTAGGCAAGTTTGGTGTAAGAGTGAGTTCCACCCTTTTTAATGTAGTCATATCTTCTTTCAGTTAATTCTGGTAATTCATATTTTTCTAGAAAAGCATATCTAAGCATCTTTCTCATTTCTCATTTTATGGTCCTTAGTGTAACTCTTTCCTGATTTTTTAGTTAGCTCTATAGAGTTATTAATCTATGAATTTTCCTCTGAGTTACTCCCTTGGCCAGATTCTATATACCTTCTTATGGTTATTGATTTTCTAATATTCTATATTGTACTGGTCTGTCTACTTTCAACCAACAAATACTATGTAAATTATTTTAAGGTTTCTAAACAATTAGATCTTTTTGTTAATTTGTTGCTGAAATTTTCTGATAAAAAGTAAAGGATTTAGCATAGGGGATATAAATCATAAAATATCTCTTTTCAGGAATTTATTACCATGTCCAGTTTTGCCATGGCAAATTAATAGCCACTGGTAAAGAAGCTTCATTTTAACTGTAAAGCATATGTTTTAATATACTTAAATAAATTTTATTCTTTAATTCAGA